>JAJMAG010000217.1:0-39494 GCA_030564905.1 Geotrichum fermentans
TGGTGTTGTCGAACTATACTTCACATCTGTATTTCCTTTTATTCAACACCCTCAAACACTCCCCCTACACGATACTCTTCGCAATTGTCCAACATCAATGCCCCCTTCTGTCCGACCTTCTTGCACTGCTCTCAGGACACTCTTTGCCCAAACGCGAAAGACTTTGTTGTATTAAGTTTGCCGACCATAGTTGAATTCACAGAGCATGTTCTTCCACCTACGGCAGTTACATTTGGCTCTCTCTGTGCTTCTTTGTCTTGATCATTGCCAGACGATTTTGCCGGCTGTTTTTCAGTTACACCTTCCTCGACATTGCCAGAAACTGACTTCCTTTCTTCTATTTCGCTTCCTCTTTGCACCCATCACGTTTGATATTGAATTTTCCCTTACTCTCTCGCTCACTTGCTTCATCACCTTGATAACCTTCTCTCTTCTCTTCGATTATTCATTGCTCACATTTTGGGATACGGCAACTGACATCGTTTTTGATTAGCACGACATGTACCACCTTCCTGTCATCTCAAGGCTCGCCTCCTCCCAAAGTACGAACTGAAATGGACTTTTGAGCTCCTTGGCTGCCATGCATTGCAGCTGTGCAGTGTCAGTCAGGCTCACAATGCATTTGATATGTTTGATCATAGTCGAGGAAGAACCATCGCTCTGTGAACCGCGTATCGAAAGGAGCGAGTAGGTCTAGGTCCATGATGATACTTGCATTTGGTGGATTGAAAGTAGTTGGCTTCAAACCGTAAATGTTCATGTATTTTTCAAACAAATGGATATTTTAGTTTCGCTTTCAATTCTGAGTATAACTGACACTCTTGGCAGCAAGTGCGACCGCTTCTCTCACGCTCGATTTTCTAAATGCGCCCTGGTGATTGTAGTCGCAGAAGGCTACTTGGGAGGCCCAATCACAAACGCAGTCATCATAGTGCCGGCCTGTTTCAACGATTCACAAAGTCAGGCTACTCAGAGTTTTGGCCTCATTGCAGGCCTTGCACTTCAGAAATCTCTAGCGTCAGCTTCTGCTGCTGGCTTTTTTGAGATCTTTGCTACTACACTCATTCGCCGACCCTGTTATTTCATTGACGATGGCCTTATCAACGCGTTCCTATCTATCTGCTGTCAGTGTTTTGTTGAGTGTGTTATGCCGTTATTCAAGCCTCAGGCTTAGGCTCAGACTTAGACTCAGGTTCAGACTTAGCCCCGAGTTCAAGCACAGTCACAAGAAGGCTCAAGCTCTTGTTCAAGTATAGCATCCACCATCACTGGCACTGCTTCACAATCAACAGGTTTGTTCAATAACAGACTTGATCTATTGGCTCTGATTTGTTCAGCTCTTCTGGGATTCTGTTCGGTCAATGCGTCTATACCTCTTTGACTCGGGCCTTTGATACAATCAGAACCTATTGATCTTACAGCACAGCTTTGATACTTTCTATGCTGAGATCTACTGTCAACTATTCTATACTCACCGCTGTACCCTTCACAGTTGCAACGGCGTCTACGGCAATCTGTTGATGCTTTTTTTTCAATTAATACAGCCTCAATACGCGCTAGTTATTGTGTTGCGGGATGAAGATTGATATCAAGTATTTGTTGGCACACTCCCCGAGTGTCTAAACTAGACTCCATCCGTTTGTTTTATCCTTGGCTTTTATACGCCTTTTCTGTCCTTTTTCGCATTGCCAGTGAATTTGCATGTCCTTCTCCTCCTTCTGCTCGACTGTGCTCAGCTTGCGGACACCGATATCAAAGTCTCTCCCATTGTTAAGCTGATTGCTCTTGAACAGAATATCCCCCACAGAGATCAAGGGCACAGGACTTTATGGTTGTGTAATCAAGCGCGATGCTGAGAACAATAACCATTTGTCAAGAATGCTGCTTTTGTGCCGGCTTAGGTTTCTTCCGCTGTTGTTTCTCCTGCCTCTGGCGCTTATGAGGTCATTCTTATCTCCTATATGCGCACCTTTATTTCTGACAGACTTCAATCTTCCAACAGCATTGCTGCCATTGCAAGCTTTTCTACAATCACCGCGTCCAAGCTCCTTAAGCTTTGTGCCTCCCTCGACAGCTTTTCTGATAACCCATACAGGATCTTTGCCAATGATTTGTTGGTCACGACCATCTCTACACTGTAAGACGCTCTTCAACTGCCTTTTAAGATTGCCTGAGTCTTCAAAACCCCATTTAGCTTATTGGCCAAGCCAGTTTTGGTATTTGTTATATTCATATGTTAACTCATGGCTTTTCTCTCAGATATACCTAGGAACTGAGGCGAGCTTTGAATTTGATACCAAGACACACAACTGAGTCATTGTCTGCTACTTTAAAAGCTCATCAAAATACCTTTGTTCAACGACAACGCATGAGTTACAAACTATTGCGAGCTTATACCCATACATCGAGATGTTGTTTGATTGGAGTTATATTATACCAGCGTCATTGTTTTTCGCCTGACAATACCCTTCAATAAAAATACCATGTGCCCGGCAATGAAAATGAATAACTGGATTCTGTCTGAAGATTGCAGGTCAAGTAGCACAAGAGACGCGACCGTATGGATGCTGATAGTTGCAAGTGCATTAATGGTAGGAAGTATCAGCACAACTGCTCCTCGTGTATTACATTGTCTTGTGTCTTAAGTAAAGAGGTGCTTAGAGTATTGTATCTCTCTGTGAAGTAGTTAGTCGTCCATTGAGAGACCGCAGGTATCGCAAAAAGTATTTTGGCCTTTGTAATATTAATCTGTAATTCAAATATGATTCATCTTGTCTTTTGGAGTTCTTCCCTCAGTTTCTCACTAGTCCGTCGGACCAAGAGCAAATTTATGCTAGCACTACACATTTATCTTTGCATAGAGCAGTCTTCTTTTTAAATTAAAGCATTTTTGCTTTATAGCTTTGAAGCAATTAAGGTTGGCTTAGGAGGACAACTACTGAACTCCCAAAACAGAAAAAAAAAAAAGATTCTTGCGACAGAGTCATTCTTTCTTTCTTCTCTTCACTTTATTGTTTAACACATTTACCAGGACACTGCTCAGCACGACACATCGATACCATTACTCAACAAGACCACGCTCTAACTCTTTCATCTCTATTTCCCACTATTCGATGTCACTGTTCTATCCCCAGCAATTCGATTTCGCTATCATCCATGCAGCCTAGATTTTCAAATGTTGACATGAAACCGCCATCTACAACCGACATTGGAACTAATTCTGATTCACAATGAACGAACAGCCATGCTGAGATTAACAGCTGTGAGGCTCGTTGCAAATGCGCCACTCTCGCCACTGACGTCGCGCCCAATACTGGCTGTCCTCCATCGAGTTGTTCGCCAACTAAAATTTTTGACAATTTCGATTGCGCTTTCGGCTGTATTGTTAAAAACCGGCCTACTCTCTTCTATTCAGCTTCCTCTTCCTAGTTATTTCACATGCAACAAACACTTCCTTTATCCTTGATCCATTGGGCTGGCGGTAGATTTTGGAGTGTATTATCTACTTGACGACAATCGATTTTATTATATGGAGGATCAAGAGCCAGGTTTCTCACTTTCACTGGCGTCATCGCTGATATAACGCCTATCTGTCTTCTTTGATCTCTCACAATCTCTTTTTGGCACTACACTTGTTTGCCTTCTCTGATCCGTTCCTTCACATTGCCTTCGCGATATCTCAAGCTTCTCTAGTTATCGTGCGACCAAATCACGACTAAGTTTGAACTGCCGTTCCGCCCTACATACTTTGACCCGCCTACGCTTTTTGTTTCTGGCAACAGTCGCGAGATGTCGGTGTGCTTCACATGTACCGAAAGCAGTTGGCAGTCTCCGAATCATTATGATCCTCTAATTCGACTATTGCCTAAGATTGAGTTCAATCAGACACCAGACTTGTTCACGTCAACTGAAAAAACACTCTCCTTCTCGCTTTCTTTCTCAATTTCCGGCTCAGATTTCAAGTGACATCTTACTGGGCAATTGCGCCTATCTCCTACTTGCTTTTTAGATTGTCTAAGCAATTGTGATTATTTGGTGCTCACTAGGTAATATTGGTCAGCTCCAAACATCCGCTATTACGTGTATGGCTTATTGCTACAGTTCATCGATTCATTTTCACAGTTGTGGTTGTACAGTTCTTCTGATGCTAGCTGCTGTCCGCTGACCAACGCCGTCTATGGCTTCAATTGCCTCCAACTCCAAAGACTTTTCAGCAACGCCCATTCCCACGCGTCTCCTGGAACCTCGCAAAGTTTCAGCACATCGCAGCCCTTTGCTCTCTGTGCTCCAATTTCCTGTCTGCCAAACCTAAGCGCAGTGTTGGCCTCACCAAACTTTTCACGCCTGTGTCCTCAGCCTACAACATGTCACCGGACACCGTCACCGGACACCATCAAGATTCTCCAGATCAACTTTGGATTTATCCATGCCATGTTTCTGCTTGTTTTTGTTTTATCTGAGTCTGCCTCCTTCAAGTCTGTCCTATTTTCTCGGCCTGATATGCTTGACTAGCACCCTACTGATTTGTCTCATGCAGTTACTCGCAACACGAAATCTGTTACTTTTCTTTCAAAACATGCTACTGGTTATTATATTCTCACTGCATTCACTTGCCAACGGTAACGATAACGATACCAACTATGATGCGTTGAGGATCCTTTGCTTCAATGAGCACGATATAGTTAAGTTCTAGCTGCAGTGGTTTGAGAAGAACCGTCAATAAAATTTCCATTTGCGCACTGCGTTAGCCTTGTACCAATTTTTTCTCACTGGTCTTTTTGCTTGCCTCTTGTTAACCTGGTAATAATGAGCATTGCGCAATTCTACCTGTCTCAGCGCTTTCAACACCTCTCCATAAGCAGTCTGCATGCAACACGTACTAATCTTATCAGCCAAGCAATAAATTCATGATATTTGTTGTTTCATGACGTCTGTTGGTTTTCTTCAACAAGCGTACGGTTTTTCTTCTAAGATATATGGAAATGATACCCAGCCCCAAACAAATGAATCTTGTTCATTTTCAAGCTACAGTTGTTCCAGTGCATGGACAAATGCTGCTCCCATTTCACTCATCCCTTGACAGTCATGAAGCGACATGATACCCAAAGATATGCTTCAGTTTGTCAATGTTATTGAATCACATTTAAATACCTGGATCTTTAACTACCCAAAATACCCCAAGCTCATACCCATACATGAAAGCTTTTATTTTACAGTCATGTTATACCCGTGTTATTGTTTGTGCATGGAGATACCCTTCAACTATATCCTTACACACCATTGCTAATGAAACAATTGAGTTTTCTTTAGAAATATTTCTTTCAAAGGACTTGGCAAGTGGCGCTGAGGAGTAGCTGCATGGTGTATAAGAACTGGAACGAGCTCAGTTAGCTTAGATATCAAACTTTTGCAAGATAGCGGCTAATAAAATGATTAATAAAAAACTATTCTTTGTTATAGTCCTTGCTTCTTTGGCGCATAAGTACCAAGAGCTTTCCATTGTTTCGCCCCGCGGTTCTTGTAGCCATCTCACAATTAAGCGGCTCCTGCGGAATTTATGGTTTGAAAGTCTGGCTTTTGTCAAGTGGAGAAAAGGAGGGAGTGGTTCTATTCGCTAAATGGTTGAGAAGAAAGAGAGAAGAACAAATATTGATATATCGCCAAACTGGTTTTTATGATGTTAAGCTGTAATTCAATTTTATCTCAAGATAGACCGAAACAAACCTGACGTTCAGAATTATGTTCTCCGTCTTTTACTAGGTCTTCTGACAAAAAGAAGCGACCTTTTTGTCTGCACTACATGCCACAATTGCTGGAAAAGAGTGGTTCTGACTTTTGCAAGTTGGAGATAAGGGAGTGGCTCCAAATGCTCAATGGTAAGAAGAGATAGAAAGAGAAAAACAAATATTGAGAGACTGGCAAACTGGTTATTATGTTGAGCTAGAGTTCAATCTTTTAGCTTTGAACGAAGGTTTGTCTTCACAAACCAGTCATTTGAAATTCTGTTCTTAGTTCTTCTGTGGTCTTCTAACGAGAAAAGCGACCTTTTGGCCCGCCTTACATACCTCAATTTAAAAAACGAGTGGATATGACTTTTGTGAAATGGAGAGAAGGGATTGGCTCCAAATGTTCAATGGTCTAGAAGAGATAGAGAAGACAAAATTGTGATATTGACAAACTGATTCATGATGTTCAGCTGGAATTTAATTTTCAGACTTGAGGCAAACGTCTTTTTATCTCAAACCTGTCTTTCGCAATTTTGTTCTCAGTTCTTAACAGGAAGAAGTGATATTTTGACTAGCGATACGTGTCAAAATTTTGGAAAAGAGCAGAACCTTTAGGCTGATTCGAACTTTCAGACTTTTGGCTGAGAAACTCTTCTTGACTTTAACTAACTCCATCATATTGAATTTCGCGTTTATCGCTGGAATTTAGTGTACATCATGATTCATGTTGAAAAATCGTAAAACTAATGGTGGAGCTCTTCATACCCTTTTTTGTCTTTCATTAAATGTTTCTGGCATTTTTTTCGTAGATCTTTATGGCTTGCAAGTTATTACCAACCTTACTTTTCTCACGTCTTCATTTATTCATTTATTTTTTAAAAGAAAAGGAAAATAAGAAACAATTTTTTAAGAATCAATTATTGCAGCTCAATCACTTGAATCAGACTTAGGTCCACCCAAAGGTTCTCTGATCTTCGGACATTTTACCTTATATTACAACAGGCTCGCTGTTTTCTTTTACACTCTCTTAAATCCTAATCTAACTTGAATAATGCTTTTGATTGTAATCCTTATAGACGACTTAATATATTGAAGATCGCTATGCTGAGAAAACTTAGTGGGTAAAGCAGAAACAAACGTTATTTCCTTTGAACTCTTATTGGCACGTGGCCAGCCCATTGTTGTAGAAATAGCGCAGTTGTGAGAAAGTTTCCTAAGCTCGATTCTGGTAATACCTTAACGTGTAAAGACAGTTTGTAACTGTTTGCTGGGCACCTCGCAAGCTCTTTGAGCACAGTGCGATCAGTAGTTCTCACCATCCAAAGTTTTAACTGCCCCTCTTGATGCCCAAACATTTTGAGGTGCTAGCCAGGAGCTCATCCCTCACTTACACTAAATTTCCTTCTTGTCTCTTTCTGAAACTCGCGTAGTTTTCTTCTCACGTACATTGAGACAGCGCATAGCATCTCAACAGCTTATCAACACCATACTCGTTTTGGGCTATCGCTTCATAAAATATGCCTCCACTGATGAAATTTGCGTACGCAGGTTGCACCAATTCAAATACATTCCAAAAATAGTGTCGTAGAGTCAGGCAAATAGGTGAACATCTCAAGTCAACGAGCGTAGTTTGCGTGAGTTTGATCTAGAGGGCGGAGCCAGTAAGTAGTCTTAGAAGACGATCTAGTAGTGAAGTAGTTCAAAAGGAGCACGCAAAACCAGTACAAAAAATTAGAGAGGAAATAGGAAAGAAGAGAATAGAAAATTGCTATCGTAGATTCTTGTTGTGCAACCATGGCTTGAAGGTTCTTGTAGTAATGTAGTATCATGTCACAATAAAGTAAAGCACGATAAAGAAATACCTTTATTTGCCTAACATTCACTGTCTGTTAATTCAAGTGTTTTGAAGGTGCTGTTTAGTCTATAATTGGCTGATAGCATTTTGTGCTTCCAAGCATAAACAAACCCAGTTAAGCAAAAAACCTTAAGGGAAAATCCGTAGACGGTTGGCAATCGCTGGAGTTTAGCAAGTAGGCCTAAGTCCAACACTGCAGAAAAGCCATTCTAAAATCAAGAAGTACTCTAAGGCTAAGTCACAAAGAGACGGCCAATAATAATGATCGCTGATGTTGCAATAGAGCATGTACTTAATAAGAATGTGACGTTCCCAATAACCACATTCATAGACGTATTTTCTAGCAGTAATGATAAGTCATTGATGGTAATCTCCAAATTCATCATGGTAAGTTCTGAATCGAACCAGTTCGCTCAGAGTTGCGCAGTCAGATTCATTCATTACAATGATTGGGTTTCGTTGGCCAGTGTCATACAGATGACACCTTTTGAGACTTGCTGAACTGAATTCACCATGTGTTAGCTTTGAGTTTTGATAGCTCGTTTTTAGCAACTTGAAAATGGTCAAAACTTTTCTTTCTTTCTTTCCTTTACTTTCGATGGAGGGTGTGATCTCAAATAGCGCTCCCAATAATTTCCCTTCTGCGTATACTCAGTAAATGTTCAAATGTTTCATTTTCCTGTTACTGCTGACTGCGTACATGTATGCCAGTTCCTTCTGACAGTAGGTCGGCGTCTTTGTGTAATGTAATTTGTAGTTTGTACTAGTCGGCGCCATTTGGCAAAGTGAAAATGGCAAGGCTTGTCCACGTTTGCTAGCTTCTCTTCGTAGTTCGAATAGGCAAAGAAAATCGTCTGAATGCTGCGCGAAATCAGTAGAACGTCAGAGTGCTGTGAGTTTCACATGACATCGTTTGAACGGGGCAATAAAAGAGCCATTAAAGTGTAGTGAAGAAGGTTCAACTCTGCTTCGTCGTTGCCCAAGACTATCCTTCCCAGCAAGGTTGGTGCGGGGCAATGTTGAGGTTGTCGTAGAACAAAAGTTGTAGGATGAATATATCGCGACCTATAGCTTTGTGTTAGTTTGTGTTCCTTGAATAACCGACTGGTCGTGCAACTTCTACATGGCAGCATACCTTTGTGGAGTCCGTCTCATCGAAGTCGTAAAATCGTTTTCATGAATGTCATGCTCTCTGTTAGGCATCGTAGAACATTTGTATGATCGTTTCGACCCCTCTTGCGTGTTCTTCAGGCGACTAGCGCGAACAATCGGGTGAGATTAGGGCTCTCTACCGGTATGGTCGAATCATATTCGCGTGTTGTCTATGGGCGTTGTGTGTCGTGTGAGTGTCTTGACTGAAGTCTATATTGGCACATCGTATAGCCTTGGTCTAATATCAATCGTGGTTGAATGGAAGATAGAAAAGGTGTTAGACCACTTCTGCGTTGGCTTGCAGAATTGTGGAAGCGTTGGCATGGATGGTAAGTTGGAAAAAAAAATTCGAGAAGTCATGCATCCTGTTGTCTGCCACACCATATAGTTTGGCAGCTTATGAACCCCTCATATACTCGAAAGAAGTGGAATATATTACTTATGACAGTATTTAATGAATACATAATGAATAATTGAATCGATCGCACTATTGAAAGTCGCTGGTTTAGACCAGACCAAACAGCTTCTTTTGCGGGTCTACGACGTTCTCTTGCGCGCGGTTTCATAAAAAGGATATCCTCTACTGTCCTCTGTTGTATAGGGGTATCTCGCTGACTTGTCTGACTGAAGGAAAGCGCGTAGAATGGTTGTAGGCAACTTGCTGTAGTATTTATCCTTCTAGGCTGTTGAGCATTGAGGATGATGTATTCTTTGACAGAACGGCATCTTGGTATTCGGTGTCATGGAGGACATTGCTCTGGTATATTATAGAAGCGTATTTTGATGAAAGAGTGAATGGTTGTGATGAATCGGGTGTGCAAATAGCCGGTTGTGCCTAGTTAACAAAGTTAGTTGATAAATTCCTGTAAAATGTACGCAGCGGTATGGTCGTCAGTATCTTTTCTATACTCATCAATTGGTATAGTCTTGCTGAACGGAAGGAGCAAGGACTATCGGTGTAATTCATGGCATTTCTGAGCAGCTTCTCTGTTGATGGCTGATTTGATTGATGAATGAATGATGGATCGAGTTATGGATGATTGATTGTTTGATGATAGATGGTTTGATTGATGGACTGGTGATAGTGCAACGTGGCATGAAATGGTAGGTTTATTTTTATCTTCGTGGCTGTGTTGTGTTGTCCTGTTGGTGATGCATCGTCAAATTTCCTCTCGCACAAGTTTGAAATTATGTGAGAAGGAACAAAAAACATCGTGGATGTTGCACAGGAAAGTTGTTCGAAGGTTTAGCCGTACATCTGCCAGTTGCCATGGAAACATAAATGTGGGGGCTGAACAAATACTTTGAAACTTTTCACGCTCTCAAAACTACTCAGTAATTCGAATTATTAGCCATCATCAACTTCGACAACTCCAAATCATTTCAGAGCTCAACTTCATGGGAATCGGGCGACTTGATTGCACATGTTAAAACGTTGTTTTGTGGTTCAAATTTCGGTTTTTCAATGTTTGGCACAACCTCTACAATCGGCTTTCAAATGCTGCATGCGCTCTTCCTAGGGCGACAATCAATGAGGAAGAAAGATCAACTTGAACTCGCAGCGCCATCCAACTCATATCTTACAGTGAGAGCGTCCTTTCCATTGCAGTTGTCGCTTTAGCTTGGCAGGAATTTATTCTAAGGTCTTGCTTGGACTTTTTTTCTGGTGGTGCTGCCACCGGTATGAACCTATTCCTTCATTCTCTTCATACACACTTGCGTCGTCGCTGAATATATTGCCTGTCCTTCTTCAACATTTCACCGTCTTTTTGGTACTTCACATGTTCGCTTTCTTAGATCGACCTCTCATGCGTGCTTCCCTACCCTCTCACCTCTCGAATCTACTTCGACTAAATGACAACTCCGATTTGACTGCCTTCTCTCCCTGTATACTCTAACGCGTCTACGCTTTCAGCTATCTACCAGTCGTGCCATGTCAATTTGATCCACAATACGCTTTTTACACGGTCGAATACTCAATGGGAGTTAGCATGGAGGAAGAATCTTGGCGCAAAACAATTATCGAAAGCAGTGAGTGTTCGTGGCGCCAATACGATCCCTTGCTTAGGCTGGTTGTTGCATGTTTCTTGTCTATGACTGAGTTTAGTTAGGCCAGGACTTTTCACTTCAAAGTGCAGTATATTTCAATTCTCTCTCTCTTTCTCAATTCTCGGCTTCCAAGTGTTGTCATCTCTTGGCAATGAGTACTGCGATTGTCTCTCTGCCTGATATGTTCAAACAGTTGTATATCCGATTTTTTGGTGCCCATCTGCTGGTATCGGTTACCTTGAAGTATTAGCTACTGCATTTTTGGTTCTAATGTCGCCGCAGCTAATTGGTCATTTTTGTGACTCTGGTTTTCAAGCTATTCTATGCGTTAAAAGCTGACTGCCAACCCAGCGCTGCCTATAGCTTCCATCGCTTCTGACTCAACAGACTCTTTACCAATAGCCGCCTTCCCGCACATACCTCGGCTTCAACAAGCTTCAGCTATTGCAGCCCTTCGTCCTTTTACCTCCAAACTTTTGCCTGCCAAGTCTCGAAGCTCGTGGCTGGCGTCACTGAACTTACCACGCGCACTGGATCCCACCGACGACGCCTTGTCAACTTCTGCTGTGAATGTGACATGCAACTATTCTATTCTCTGGCTGTCTTTTCAACTCTGCCTTATTTTCTCGTCTTGTTAAGCTTTGAACTGTTTGGCAAGACACATCACTGACTACCTGTCTTATTCAGTACTAATGGCAAGGTCTGGTACTTATTGAACTTATTGTTGATTATATTGTTTGTGCTGCCTCTATTTTTCAATAATAACGGCGGTTACTATGAAGCGCAGACCTCCTTTGCCTTAATGAGTACGACACCGATATGTTTTGCTGTGGTTTGGAAGCATGATCATTCATTTTTTTCTAAAGTCTTGAATCTGTTTCTCGGTACCCTTTTCATCCTAGCCTAGCCTCTGTTTATCTATTGGAATGAATGTTGTGCGTCTTTCGCCAAACTCGTCTCGAGTTGCTACGCATTACGCGTCACTTTTATCAGTCGCCCATAATGTTCGCTGTCTCATGTGTTGTTTGATGGTGCTCCCTAATATGTCTTTAGAACATCTTTTCCCTTTTGAGATATAAATGATACCCAGCTTGTTCAAAACTTCATCGTGTTTATTTTCAAGTTACCCTTGTGCACGGACGAAGGCTGTTAATTGTGAGTTCATCTTTCACAATCGTCAAGCGACTTCATACCCAAACAGATACCTCATTTAGTCGTTTTTATCAAATCGCATACCTAGATCTCAACCGACCCAATTGCTTCTATCCGTGATGAATATATCCAAGATACCTCGCGTTTATACCCAAACATGCAGGTTTTTTTTACAACTGTTGAGCCAGGGTCATTGTGAACGCTTGACAATACCCCTTCAAAAATAATATTCTATACACGTCAATTGTAATGGAATAACTAGTTTCTCCTGTTAATTTTGTGCTGAAAGAGATGGTAAGTAGGCAATTCAGTGCTTAATGCCGAGAGTTTCTTTCTCTTGATTGAAAGGCACATGTCGCCGTCTCGCAGCTAAGCGACCACAGGATAAGCTGTAGAAACACTGGACAGAAGAGACTTCTTCAAGTGTAGGAAGGTAAAGACGTAAAGAAGAATGAAAATTAGTTGCTGATTTGTTAAACTGTTATTCAGGCTTGAGCTTAAGACGTTTGGACTAATAAATCCCGTCTTTTGAATTCGGCCTTTTCTTGTTCTTCTAGTGAGGAACAGCCTTTTTGCAGAGAATACATGCCACAGTTCTTAAGAAAAAGCAGTTCCTCAAACTGGTTTCAAACCTTTCAACTCTTTGCATTCACGCTATCCTAATTAACTAACTAGCTCTGTTATATCAACTTTCGCATCCATCCATGGCTTTTAGTGTCTACTTTTTTTAGTTGGATATTGCAAAACTAGTAGTAATGCTTTTCTCACGAATTCTTTTTGATTTTTTCAAGCAATCTTTTGTTGGCAGATCCCGGTGCCAAAAGTTATCTAAACTAAATACTTAGATGAAGATAAATGCTAAGTACACAAATGTCTATGAACACGAACTCCAAGTAGGAAAAGTAATCACTAGAGGAAATTAATTTCACGCAATTTTTAGAGGACAAGGTCCAGTTCACGATATAGAAGCATGGCTATCAAACAAACTTTCGGTTTTTCTGGTAATAACTTGCAGAAAATGCACGCTTGTTGCTTACTTAAAGTGCCATTAACTAGCCTTAGTGTCCAGAGTTGTAACTATTCATCTTAAGTATTTGAGAGTGACAGCTCAACAGGACATGCACATTCTCAAAGTCACCTTCTTCTGTCATTTTGAAAGTTGTTTGATCAGCTCAGGAACCTTAGTGCTGCGCTTTGCATCATAACTTGTAATGACTTGTCAATCCCAAGTTCTTTCAGGTTATCATATTATATGCCGTGCCACTTGGTGAGCAGCACTTCATTTCCGTAAAGTCTCACTCTTTTTTGTTTTGCAACGCGAGCTCCATCCCTCTATGTACTCTTGTTTTCTTTCATCATCTTGTGCTCACAGTGTGTTTTCACTCAACGAAGCGGGATATTCCAGAGAATCAGGATTGTTGTCTGGCGCATCCTAAAAACTGGGAAAGCCTTCCTTGGTCAATAGCCAATTACCATTGAGACTCTGGAGCAAATCTGTATACGAATCTAACCATAGTTGGTCGCGACAAGATCCGGTCCTTTCTTAGTTAGAAGGATGCAGGCTCTACCATCATAATAGGTATTAACTAAGTCGCCCGGGCTTCTTCTCCATAATCTATCATTGATTTCACGGGTGCTTGGCACATCAGTTCAACAGAGATTTGGGTTACGATAGCTCTCACACTTCCTAATTTTCCAATGATGGTCAATTCACCCTTATCCTTCTTCGTTGAATGTAGGCTCATGCCATCCGTTTGTAATCACTCTCAAATTGTCATATGCGCAAAGTATTGTTACATCATTCATGTATTGTGGTGACACTTCAGAGATAAACGTGGTTATTTCATGAGACGTAGAAGTAAGCGGTGTGCCCTTCACCCAGCCATTTGGCGCGCTTGGAGCTTCGAAGGTTGACCAGTATCATCTTGATAGAGCCGACCCAATGTTTATCAGCTTCTCTTCACAATTCAAACATGTATCGAAATCTCTCTGAAAGAAGCTCAAAGTTTGCTGGCTGAGAGAGCGGACTGGAGGCAATATGACGGAATAAGGCAGTCGATCAAGGGCAGGTAGTGAAGGGGGAAATATCGCTACCGAACCTATTATCATCCAACTCTGTTTTGGTCTTGCTTTGTGGTTCTGAGGAAGAAAATCCAACCCGATGGCCGTAGTATTAGAATACTTGTCGAATATGTTATCTTCATTCAAGAGTTGTTTCAATTGTTCGATATACCATCATCTGTGGCTCTGTAACCAGTCCTTTCCCCAGGTAATATCGGCGCGTGCCATGTTGAAATGGCCATCAGCAAATAAGACTGCATAGTATAAATATGGCGGCTGTTGTTTAAAAGGCACTCACTAAGATATTAGTTATTGCAGGTGTTTGAAGTGTTGATACATACGTTGTTCGCACGATTGGCTCTTGAAAATGGGTGGTTGATCAATGCTTTTCAAGCGATTCTGAGGATTTGAGTGTTGAGTATGGGTGGTTCCATATTCAAACTACCAAGGTCGTGCATCGCAGCCTTTCCAAATCTTAGTCCATAGCTGTTCTGGTGTGACAAAGTTTGTGCTCGCGTACTGCTGTGGGTGCGGTGAAAGCGTTTTCGCTGTCGTGTAGCTGGGCACGCTGAAAAGCTTGTGGCCTGGCTCAGTGCAATTCTACCACTGTTGAATGGTACGCAGTTGCAAGTTGAGAAAGGGCTGTTGGAATGTTGAAAGCGCAATGGACTATAAGAATCAATGTTTCGTATAGTAGGATCCTCGTACGTTCAATTGCCAGTCACTCGTAGGAGTCCTGGCTTGGAAAGTTTGACGGGATTTCTCAGTTGAACTTGATGAAATGAAAGAAAAATTAAGGGCCGTGGGCGTAGTAAAAAACGAGAGTTTTGAATTTTGGCAGGTATTACACTATACAAATGTAGCTTGATTACGTGATGATTTTTCAATGTTCAAGACGCGTGAAGGCTTTAGAAGGATACTTTGATGGGTAGAGCGGTAAATCAGTATTTTTCAAGCTTTTCTGATACTTCATACAGGCTGAAGAGCATGAATGATGAATGTGTGCTGAGCAATTGAAATCGATGATGTTTGTGTATAAAACGAATCCTTGACTGGCCTTATGAAGCAACTTCATTGCATTGAGCCAGCACTTCTACGGCTACGACGTTCTATTGTTGACATTCTTCATCATTTCTTGTCCTCCTCTGTATCGTCACTGCGCTGCGTGAGGTCTTGGCGATTGAGTCTGTAGATGGAGTTACGTGGAGTTGATGGTGCAACGTGGCCTGATTTCCTATTCGCTGAAAAGCTGCCACGTGTGTTTAGGTGGTTCAAAGGTGTGTGTTGCTAAAAATGTGCATCGCCAAATTTCCTCCCGCACAAGTTGTGGACGAAGAAGCACAACATTTGGGAGGTTTGACTGCGACATCAAAGTTGTGGTTGCGGTTGAACTTCAGCCGTACAACTAATTGCCATGGTAACATTTCCCGCGGGGGTCAAAGAATGGGGGTCACTAGTTAGCTATCCAGCCGCACACTACAGATTACTAGTACTTCACGGAATATTACAGTTTTCGCACACAAAAAGAAAAGGAAAGAATGACATTGATATCGACAATTATTATCCAGCTAAATAAGATTTCTGAATCAACACGGCCTAAGCAGACAACTCCTTGCCGATTTGCGCGACAAGATCGCCGGCACTGATTTTTTCAGTGCGGATGTTGGGGTAGCCGGTGCCAGCCAAGTAGAATCCAATATTGGAATCGCCATACCCTCCGCCCTGCCGGAGCGTCTTGTAAGCGTTGTACAGGTATCCGTAGGGCGGAAGGTCTGATTTCTTGACTTTTGACATCGACCGGATGAAACTCGTCTCCACAGCGCGTGCGGATTTGCCGGAAACGGTCGCAACCATCGTGGTCTCGGGAAGGTCTGACGCGGCGCTGCTGGACTGCAGGAGGTCCCGAATGAACGGAGGGAAGGCGGACTCGGAGGTGCAGAGGAAGGCAGTGCCAAGCTGGACGGCCGAAGCGCCCTGGCTCAAGAAGAACTTGATGTCATCGACGGTCACGATCCCTCCAGCTGGAATCAAATAGACGTTTTCTCTCGCCTTTTGTTGGAAGTTTTTGTAAACAGCGGAAAAGAGCGCTTTGGTGCCTAGTTTAGTATCCTGGTCGTCATTCTTCAAGAAATTGCCGCGATGGCCGCCAGCCTCGTATCCCTGCAGAATGATACCGTCAATCTTGCGATCTGCTACAAACGCAGCTTCTTCAAGCGAGGTGGCAGTCGCAAACACCAGAATTCCAAGTCGCTGCAGCGAACTTATAGTCTGTGGAGACGGGATGCCAAAATGGAAACTGACGACTTTGGGTGCCGCTTGGTTTCCGTTTGCACCCCACAGAGAAAACAATTGCTCAAGGATCTCGGGGTAGTCCCGCTCTATAAGCTTGAAGGAGACGTTTCCATTGATGGAAGAAGCGTTCGCAGCAGCCTTGACTTTCTCTTCATCAGATCCAGGTAGAATAGAAGCATACAACCGTGCAAGGGCGGAGACTTGAGTCGGGGTTGGAGGTTCAACGATGTCATGGCAGAAAAAGTTGAGATGCACGGTGCTGCTGGGCCGAGAAGAAGGCACCAAGAACTTGGCGAAGGCGTCGACGGCTTTAGTCACCTCATGGGGGCCCTTGCGGAGGTCGGCGCCTCCAAACGGCAGGGCCCCGAGGCCGCCGCTCGAGGTCACTGCTGCGGCCAATTGCGGAGTGCTGACGCCGGCCATTGGCGCCTGAAAAATGGGGTACTTGATGCCGATGGCCGCGCAAAACCGCGCTGCATTGTGATATTTGGACATATTTTAAAAACACCAATTCGAAAATACAAGCTTGTTGCAAAAGTTGGAGTGCGAATTGAGGGAGGACCAGGACTGCAAGATATATGGATAGTCTCCACAGCCCGTAGCTTATAGTCGACAGAGCACGGCCGAGATGCAAGCTTGCCCGTTCGTCATAAGTTGTTGTTGGTAAGAAAGAAGGTCATGTGACCGGATAATTAGAAATGCCGGTCAGTTGGGAACGTGGAGAAAACACAGGCAGCAGCGTTGAGATATGGGGATCGCACAACATGAACAGTAGGCCGAACATTGAAACATCCAACAATGGCTTAAAGGTGCCAAAAAAACCGTGCAACTCAACCAGGAGGACGTATGCCAACTCGACACTAGGGGCGGACGCAAGTACACTCGCCACAACGGCTGTAGGGATTTGCTTGTTCAAGCGCTTAAGAACAGCGGTTTCACAGTCAGTGTCGAAAAAGTGGTAGTGATCGGGACGCCTAACAACGAGAATCTGCGCTCCGATCTCATTGTTGAGAAACACTCCAACACTGGGGCTAGACACGTGGGAGGAAGCTCATGCGGAAACGGCTCTCTAAAAACTTTCTTTCTTTCGAATCGAAAGAGAAGTTGAAGAGGTACAAGCATCCTTGGGGACAGGGTTCTCCCCCCTTTGGTGCTTTCGCGGGGAGGCCTCATGGCTAAACGGGCTTTGTAGACTACAACACGCCCATCCGCAGTTGGCGGGAGTCGCAGCAATTCTTTGTTGAGAGAAGGTGGCAGCCGGGCTCACGCGAGAGAGAGGGAGCTTGGAACCACTACGTCACCAAACGTCCACCAATCCCAGAGAAATCCTTTTGAAAAACAGGTCCGAGGGAAAATGTCGTTTAGACCATCTAGGCCATTTAGACGATCAGCGCCGCTAACATCTAAGGAGCACCAGAAACCAGAGTTGATACATAAACAAGAATAATAATAACTTATTACAACATTTGAATCATACGCGAATTTACAGTGCAAGATGTATGCTGTGTAGCTGGTGACTTGGACTCTTCGGATTTTATGAAGGGGCTGCTTACAATCCCATCGCCAAGTTAGTGTGAGTTGTAATGGTATGCCAGGCAGAACTGGCGGGAGCTTTAGTTAATTCGGGATAGGAATGTTCGTCGCACGGTGCTCCTTACTTCCTCAAGGCTAGTAGTGGCTATGAGGAGAAGTTGACGCTACCTTAACTGCTAACCTGGGGTCTAGAAGTGGTATGTTTCATGGACGCGCGATTCCGGGGCAAGAACTAGTAGCGTACACGCAAGCAGAGGCAATTGTCGTGATCGGACAATGCAAGCAAATTCTGCGAGTCACCCTATTAATGTTTTTTTTTTATTTTTTTATTTTTTTTGAGTATTCAGACCTTGTTCCAGTCATGTTCTGTGTCGTGCTCTTAACCATTCAGGTTAGCAAAATCAAGTCTCGCAAGTTACATTGAAAACAAAGAGCGTTTTTCTTGAAAATAATGCCAAATATATAGTTATAATAAAGCTATTCTTGGGGCCGCTGCATATCAACTGTGAAAGTGCGTATTGAAGTGACGGAAGTCCGACTTTTTTTTGTTACCTGGCGTTGGTTTAATCCGTTTATTTTTATCGCCGTTGCCATCATCAATATGGATGAATACTCACTGTTCTTGCTCGTGCGAGTGTCAATGTCTCATTATTTTATTTGTATTATTATTTCAATCGTTTCCACTCAGCCCCT
This sequence comes from Geotrichum fermentans, assembly GCA_030564905.1. NCBI lineage: Eukaryota > Fungi > Ascomycota > Dipodascomycetes > Dipodascales > Dipodascaceae > Geotrichum > Geotrichum fermentans. The sequence continues at coordinate 18,514 of JAJMAG010000217.1, forward strand.
TCTCTAATTTTGGCACTTGACTACCAATTTGCTCTCAGTTTGAGTTGAAAGCTTAGGCTTCCTTGGTAGTTGAGCACCTCCCCATACAGACCTTTAGCACGTTCATATCGAAACATGGAAAGAGGTTTATTCGGGTGTGCTGCTTTACGCAAATGGTTGGCGAGAACAGCTAAAGGTCCTTTGAAAGCTGAAAACTACCCACATGTGTAACACAAGCAAGCTGTCAATCATCTTTCAAAAATTGATTAAGCAATAAAAGAGGAAGTTAAGATCCTAGGCTTTTCCTGCAAAAATAAGGGTGTATAATCATTTGGTCCAACTAATTTTCAGTACGCATAATCTAAGCAAACCAAGTATGTATTCCAACAGTTGTTTATTGTTTTTATTATTATTATTATTTGTTACATGTCAACTGCGGTTTATGTACTCCTTAGACGTTGGCAGCTTTTTTTCCAATAGAACATCTCTTTAGAACGAAATGCGCACATACATCATGCTCTAAATCATATCGAACAGTTCAAATGTTGCATGTGCTGTATTTGCACTTGTGTCACTTGTGTCATTCAAAGCTTTCAATGCTGATCGGGCCCTTTTCGAGTTCAAAAAGGGGTGTAAGATACGGCTTAAGCTTAACTTGGTAGCTGATCTAAGTGGCACGGCACGGATGGCGAAGCATAGTTGATAGCTAAACCGAGTACAATGTATACTAGTTTATAGAGGTGGTACATGTATACTTTATTGTGTTTTTTATTATCATCTTGTTGCATACCAGTTAAGAAACTTCATATTCAGTCTGCAGACGTTATAGCAGCGATCTCCGAGAGATCGGGGGTTAACTTGGTATGGTGCTGTTGGTCTATACAGCAGTTCCCCTCAAACTAGGGATTTCCGGAGGTCTCTTTTGTTAAATTTACGGCTGTGTGAAGCCCTTGAATGGGCTAAATTTTGTGTTAAGCCTCTTTTGACTTCATGGATGAATGGAACGGCACTGGAATGCTCAAGTGCTCACTGAAGGGCTTTTTTTTTATACAAAGTGTTGGAAAATTACATGGACATGAAATTCCATACGGGACATCAGAGTGAAGTTGGTGAAAGGACTCAATAATCCGAAATAACTTTGCCTACCCATGCCCTCTTTAGCTGAATCAAGGCTAAGGCCAAAAAAACACTAGTCGTGCCAATTTGTATTGTATGCAATTGGCGACTCCATCCAGCTTGTGATGTGACATGTACGGGTTTTTTCACGCTGTCTTTTGACCATTATAACAAGAACCCCCTTTGGACAGCTGAATACGTCTAAATCAGCCAACATTAGCTCACCACTAGCAAGGCTTGCTGCTCAACTTGACCATGTAGATGAAAAATTATTTTTCAACGAACTTTGAACTCCAAAAGGACAATCGATTTACTTGCCGAATCAGGCAATGTGTAAAAAAGCATTGTTCCATCGCCCAGCAAAGCCAAGTTCTAGTTTCATGCAACGGGTGTGCTACTTTGAACCGATCCAAGCCTCGTTTTGAGCAACTTGGCAATAGTTTTGAGACGCTTGCCTCAACGTTTAGACTCACTGTTTTGCCGAATCGAGCGCACACTTAGACAGAAGATGGCCAATCATATTATTTTCTGGATAACTTTGAACTTGGTGGATATCCTAATATGAGTTCGCTGTAAATGGGTGGACAACAAGCTTAAGCGCGCGCTCGCAGGCGCACGAGGGCTTTGTTTGCCGTTTTTTCTCGCGACGTCCTGCTGGCGGACGTCCACTACTGGCGAAAACAGGGAACACTGAATTCATGGCCCATCTGCATGCATGCTAAACGCCAATAACCACGCACGCGCACAGCCGGCGGCACAGGCTGATGCCAGGCCAACGCTATTTTTAGCCAATGGAAGTTATCCACCAATGGCAGACGCCGCAAGCGGACGCGCCTCACGGAAAAAGTTTGCAGATTCTTCCGCATTTCGTTATGCCATGCAATGGAGGCCCAAAGAGGCAGTTTTTCCAACCTCAAGCGCTGGTGTGTGTGCTGGGTGTTGACATCATCATGCACGTCTGCTGGGATCCCTGTGCGGTGGTTGAGGCAGGATCTGCACAGCCTCGACGAGCTGCTCACCATAGAAGGCCGTGCGCACGCTGCACTATGGCGTCAACGGGAGCCGTTGAAAAAGTCTTTCAGTCGTCCATGGCAGAGCGCAGAGTTCAGCAAAATCACAAGTTTATAAAAAAGACATCAGCGCACTTGTCGTCTTTTTTTTTTCTTCCAACAAGTTTTCTTCTCCTTACTCGAACTGCCATTTTCTCAGAGCTTCTTCTCGACTCATACCCTCACATCTTAACTTCTTAATTCAAAAAACAACCGCAGCTATGAAGTTCCAAGCCCTTGCTCTCGCCCTTACTCTTGCCGGTGCCCCTGCGCTCGCCGCCAGCTCGTCGAACTCGACCGCTACCTCTGTTGCCGTCTCGGGCTCCGCGTCCTCCAAGGCCCACTCTGCTGCGTCCAGCGCCACAGCTTCCTCCGGCTCGCACTCTGCGTCCAAATCAGCTTCTAGCTCGCACTCTGCGTCCGCGTCCAAGTCGGCTTCTGCTTCTTCTTCTACCACTGCTGACAAGAACGGCGCGGCCTACCTTGGCGGTGCCAACGCCGGCCTCTCCTTTGCAATGCTGGGCTTTGCCGTCATGGCCTTGGTGGTCTAAACAAGCGTCACTCCTCTTTTCTTTCCATTCCCTGAATGCCCGCGCATCACTGTTTTCAATTCGAAAACGGTGCTACAAATCTTATTAAAAAAGCTGCGTGGGTTGTTTTTCTTTATTTTAGTCGTACATGGTGTTTTCTCCGGTTTTTCCTGATATAATTTTTTTTTCTCTAATATAATACAACACAAATTACATATAATTTGTGTAAGTGCATCTTAAAATTGTTTTTTTTTTCAGTAAGTAACGTTGTGGATCATAAGCTAGCCCCCATGTTGAATTCGATATGCTTGTAGTATAAAAACAACAAAGACAGGGGTGTTCGACGAGAAAAAAGAATCAAGTCTGATAAGTAGCCCCCCAGAAAACAGCCACCTTCAATACCATCAGCCACAAAGCCACACAATAGACGTTTCATAACGGTTACAAGTAGGAGGTGATGATAGTGAGGATACATCTGTTCCTTGTTCCCTTTGTATGAGATTATTAGACATGTAACGCCTCCACAAACTTACAGTAAGACAATCCCAAGTAGCCCCTTGATAACTTCCGCCTTCCGACAGTCGCCCGCTAGTTCACTTTTGTTTCACGTATTTCCGTCCGCACCATGGCATTTTCGTGCGCATGGAATTTGGTTATAAATGCCTAGACCTCTGGTACACTTTTTGCGCATGTACTCGGTTTTTAAGACCCCACCCTTTCGGACCAATAAGCTACTAGGAGGAGAAGGAGGTGTTAGGAAGGTGCACCAGAGTTCATTCTTTTTCTTGGACTTTACTTCTTTAGTGTGACCTGATACTGCATTTCTACAAACCAAAGCATAGTTGCGCAACGGCTACAAGAATCTGCCATAGCAATTCTTTTTCTTTTTTTCTTCTTTTTACACTGATTTTCTGCTTGATTTCTTCAACCTGGCTGTTCGCGCTTTACTTTAACTGCTTCATTACTAGTTCGTTAATCTAAGACTAGCTACTGAACTACTGACTCCGTATTTAGATCTAATTCACGCCATCTACGTTCATTGACTTGAGCTGCTCACCTACTTACCTGACTCTGCGACACCACCTCTGGGATATGTATTAAATTGGTGCGACTTGCGTAAATATATCTCATCAGGAGGGTCCCGGTTCGATCAAGCACCCTGGCTTCTAGGTTTGGAATCCTTATAATAGCTTTAGGATGTTTAATGTCCAACGCGAGTTCTGTTCTTACGGATCGTAAGTGGGACGTTCTGGAGTTTAAAAACTATGGGTGAAGGGAGATTGATACATGTATACAGGGAAATAGAAATGGAACTGGAAATGAATGAAATAATAGGGAGAGAATATGATGAAAAAAACGGGCAAGAAACTGAACTTTGCTCTGCAGTTGCCGGCTCCGAATAACGAGCTTTAGAGCGCACGTCGAATCAGGGTGCGCTGAATTAACACAAAATCAGAGACTCTCAAAAGTTAAAAAAAAGAAGGAAATCGTCTCTTTTTCTCTACAGATGTAACGAATTGCAAGGCTTCAACAGGCTTTCGTGCTATTTGATGCTTGTTACATGTAGTACTACACGTACGTAGCAGGGATAATCTTAGAAAACCACCATTGATTGAACTAGCTCCTTTAGATTGTCTCTTACTTTCAACGCGCGCTAGCTTTAAGTTCAGACTAGTGAAGCAGCGGGCACTACCGGACGGGCGACGGTGATGGCGCTTGGGGCTCCGTGTGTGGTATATGCACTGTACGCTACGAGGCTGGCAGCCTACGGCGGGCAGCTAAACAATTCAAGAAAATATACAAGATAGTCAAGGCATGCTGATTCAATAACTCTATTACTTTTTGATACATGTACATGTATACCAATTCAGAGGAATAAAGGCCCATTTTGTTTTTGTGCGACTAACATACATGTAGACATGACTTGGATGTGCCAATTCAAGGGCGTAATCCGAATATTCAAGGGCCTGGTTTAGACTTGAAAAAAGGAAAGAAACTCAACCATTTCTCATGAGGTGCTAGTTCCTATTTCAAGGGTTGAAGCGTCTGACGGTTTGGCAGATCTGTTAGGATGCCTCCAGGCAATCTGTCCGCTAGGATCTCGAGTTCCTTGGTGGGGGCCACGCTAACTGGCGCTCATGGTCTATTTGATTATAATCCAGCCAACCCCACCATGCCTCCCAAAAATATAAACATTCTCGAATTGCTTCAAGTTAATTTCCTACATAGATCAGCACATACTAGTCTTGAAAACTTCACAAGGTTTCGAACTTGAAATTCAACTTTGTTTACTATCTAAAACAAAAAACTCTACTTACAAAACAAAAATCAAATAATTATTGAAAACCTTTTTCTTTTTCTTTTTCAGCCGCGCAGCTGTGTGCACTGGCTTTTGTACTCTAATTGCCTTCGCTCGAGGTCTCGCTTGCAGAGCCATGCACCAGCAGCAGTTCCTTTGCATCCCTGAGTCCGTCCTGGAACTTTTTGAGCAGCTTGTTGCTTTCGATTCCGTCGGCGGCGCTGCCGCTGCCGTCCGCGTCCGCGTCCGCGGCCGACTCCATGCTCCACTTCTGCTCCTCGACGGACGTCGCGACGAGGCTGGCGTTGAGGAACCGCGGGTGCACGAGCAGGTAGTCGAACGCGCCCACGAGCTCGTCCTTGGCCGGCACCATGCTGAGCTCGAGCTCCGTCGGCGCCGGGTGCACCTTGTACACGAGCTCGACGAGCAGGATGAGCTGCGAGGTCTCGGTGATGAGCGACAACGTCAGGTCCGACGGGTTGCGCCACGCCGTCAGCGCGAACCGGATCTGCTCCGAAAAGAAGTCAATCAGCAGAAGCACGTCCTGCACAATGCGGTAGCCGAGCTTTTGCAGGACGACAATGGCGATGGGCAGGATGCCCTTGACCCAGAGCGAGTGCAGCTTGGGGTGCGTCGTGGGGCGCACGCCACCTTCCTGGATCCGCTGCGAGACCGGGGACTCGATCAACACGCTCAGCGTGCCGCTGCTGACGAGATGGTCGGCCATGGTCTCGACGTTCAGCCACTCCAGCAAATAAGCCAGCGACAGCTCGCCAAAGGCCCACTCGTCCTCGCGCTCAATGATGTTTTGCGCGTACGAGTAGAGCGACATGACCGACTTGGCGCACTCGCTCTCCGTCATGAGCGTCGTCACCTGCGGGTAGATAGACGACACGCCCGGGATGGCAATGCACTTTTGCAGCGTTGAAATGATTAGCATGATGTCGTCGGCGGCATCCACGGACTTCTCCTCAATGGCGGCATGCACGGCCGCCTTCATGCCCTTGATGATGACCACGTCAAATAGCCCATGGATGGCCTGGACCAGCTGGAAGTTCGAGTTGGACGAGCCTTTAAACGTATCGAGCGAAATGAGAATGGAGCGAAGGAGTTGTCGGTAGCATGCGCCGGCGGTGTCGGCTCTGCCGGACACGGAAATCGAGCGCAGAAACTCAAAGTCGCTGCCAATGAGTAGCTTGAACATGAGCACAAAGGAGGACACGTCTGGAGTAGCGAGTTTTGTGCGTGCCAAGTGATACTTGATCATAAAGTTGAGGTCCACGCGTCGCGCCACTGCGTCGTGAAGAATGGGGATCGAGTGGTCTTCATTAATGATATTTTCAATGGCGATGTTGGACACTTTGCCAAGAAGTTCAAACAGCTTGGTGTCTTTCTTCAGCGAGGCAAGCGTCACCAGCGACGTGTTGACGGTGCACCAGGCCTTGAGCAAGGTCAATTGAGAGTCAATCCACGAGTAGTTCAAGTTAGCATTGATAACTTCCTTGCGGTATCCTGCCCACGCGTTTTGTTCACCGAGCACGCGGTCCAGAATGTCGAGATCGTATAGGTATGACGTGCCAAACGTCAACGGTACGACCTTTGTCTTGGAAAACCGCTTGATGCCGCCCAGGCTCGGCCACTTGGCTGAAAAGTTTCGCACCAAATTGCCGTGTAGTGACGATCTGAAGCCCTTTACAGTGAGGAAAACCCGGGAAATGTTTGGCAGATTATCGCCCTCCTTGACGTAGTCAATAAACTTTTGCACCGAGGCGCCGTCCTTGGACTTGAAGAGTTGGACAGCCAGAATGAGCAGTGCCTTTTCGGTAATGGCATTTTGGAAAGACCACTCGAGGCTGCTTTCTTCGGGGTCCTGGTACTCTGAGTTGGCCTTGTATGTGTCGTCGATGATGGCAATGAGCGCCTTTGTGAGCTCGGTATGGCTCGTAAACGCGCCGAGCTTCCAGTTACTGTAGGCAGACGCCATGGAGCTAAGCAGATTGTATAGCAAGTCCTGCGGCAGATCCTTGTGATCGGACGACACTTTCTTTTCAATCACTTGAAGAAGCGAGGTTGTTTCTTGTTCGATCTTGGACGTCTTGCGCGTATCACGGCCCGTGAGCAAGAGAATGCTCAGGCCCTCTTGCTGCGACTGGATGATACTTGAAAAGCAGATTGCAATTCTTGTGATTGTTTCCTCGTTTTCGACGTCGTTTTCAAGCGAGCCGGTCAAGTTCGAAATAAACATGTGCGCGTGCATGCCCAAGTGGGCAAGCAGCGAGGGTTGTTCCGTGCTAGGCCAGGCGGCGCTCACAAGAGCAGTAAAGACATCAATTACCACGCTGCGTAGATTGCTGTATCGCGTGTACAGCAAGGCAAGATGGGGAGCAAGCACATAGAGGCTTTTCTCAAAGACGGACGGGGGCAGGTTCAACGCAGGCCGCGCGCGCACTACCTCCGAACAAAACTTGAGGGCCGCATGCATCCATTCGCTTTCGTCCGAAGTGAGTGGATAGTCGCTATCTAGAGATACCGGCGACCACGACGTGGCTTCAATGGTCGAGAGCAACGGCTGCAGAGTGCGCATAACGACCTTGGAGGCCGACAAGAACTGGTTTGCAAGAAGCTCGACAGACTCTGCAAGGACGAATGTGACTTTTTGGTCTGGCGACGCAGACTCGTCAATGTCAAGCGAGTAGCGCAGCAGCTGGGAGAAAATGGTCACACACTCGTTTGCAATCTTGACCTTTTGGCGCGAGTCGGAGTAGGCCCAGAAGGCAAAACTCTCAAACAAGGCGATGACGTGGGTCACGAACTTGGCTAGGATTTGGCTTTGGACCTTGGTGGAGACGCGGGTGGTGAGAGTGCTGCTTACGACGGTGTCAATGAGGTGCTTGACGAGATCAAGGATACTGAGGGTGAAGTCGTATTTGCCAGACACAATCTCGGTCGAGCCAAGGAGGACAGCGATAAGAGCCTCTTGGCCGTTGCGTTCGAGAAGCTTGCTGCGGCCAAGATAACTCCAGACGCGGTCTGGGTAGAGGGACGACAAGGTGACGGTAAAGTCGATACAGGCCTTGGCGAGGGCGGCATCGCGCAGGTACGCCGAGTCGTCGAGGACTCTAAACATGAGTTCTACAATGTCGCCCGTGACCAGCTCCTCGCTGCAGCCGGTCAGCAGCGCATTGGCCTCTTCGACGTCAAGATGGTTGAGCGTCGTGGTTATGAGATTGACAATGTCGACGCAGTCATCAGTATAGGAGTTTACGCCCGAGCACTGCTCGAGAACGCGGGAGAGGTAGATCCAGCCGTTAAAGTCATACTGCCAGATGGCGTAGCGGGTGTTGTTAAAGGAGTGCGTCTGGCCTTTCGTGCCCGCGGGAAGGATCAACGCGCTGTCCGGGTCGCTGCGGTTAGCGGGGAGAATGGTGATTTCCGTGTTGAGCTGGATGGTGGTTGTATCCTTGACAAACGTGTAATTGCGGAAGGACCGCGGGAGCTCTTGCATAAAGGTGCTCATTTTGGCAACGACATCGTATGCGTTACGGCCAAGGCACTGAGACAGCTTGAGAAAGGGCTTGAGAGCGGTTGGGAAGCGCAGGGCGGCCAGGGAAAAGAACGAGTCGCCAAAGGGATCGAGGAAAAAGTCTTCGCCCAGCTCGGAGTATGATCCCACGACCTGCTGGATAAAGTAAACCACGGGCTCGGAAAGCGAAATGTATGGTAAGCTTGCTTGGAGGTAAGATTTGTAGATGAGCATGTATACAATGGACTTGGGGAGAAGAAGGACGGCGTCGATGAGGGTGAGGAAGGGATCCAGGGAGAGGGCGGCGTGGGCGAGATCGGAGGCGACTTTGGCAAGAAGCTCATATCGCGGAATGTCAGTAAAGTCTCTGTTCTGGGTCGGCATGGATTCGGGGATGGCCACTGCGAGAAACGGGTCTAGTTGTGGGGTGGGGCTCTCTTGTAGGCGGATGGTGATGATATTGAGAATGAAGGACCAGGCCAAGACGACGGGCGCGGCGGCCGGCTTTGCGTCGAGCAGGTTTGAAAAGGCATTGTGTACTTTAATGAGGGTCGGGGCGTCGAGAATGTAGGCGCCCTTGGGGGTGCCCTCTATACTGAAATCCTGATCAAAGTCAAGAAAGCCGATTGTGGCTGTGAGACAGAGGGTCTGAATGCAGTTTTGGAGGTTGAGCTCGCGATCCATGATTTCTGAGGAGGGAAAGGAGAAGTAGTTTGTTTTGACGATTGCATCCGCCCAGTCTGCAATGAGGGTAGATTCTGTTGGAATGACGGTGACGAGCGACGTGATGAGGAGATTGAGGAGGTCGACTTGGAAGAGTAGGCACTGTGGAGGTTAGATACAGAGTGAAGCAAAGCGGAGGTTTATCATACTTCTTTGGCAAAAAGGGCGTTAATGTCTGCGTCGTCTCCTTTTAGGAAAAAGGGATTTTCAAAGTTCTTGACAATGCGATTGATGAGTCCGCTCCAGAGCTCTGGATCAGCCAGGACTTTTGTCGAGTACTTGTGGGCGAGGGCCCAGACGGTGTCGTCGTCGGGGTCTGCCGCCTCGGGCCGGCACCTGTATGTGAAGAGCAGTTCTACGATCTTGACAATGTGTCGCTGTTCCGTGAGGTAGAGACGCGCGTGGTGGAGCAGTCTTTTGCTGTCGGAAAGCGTGCCTCTGAGATGGCCGTGGAGGACGATGCGCAGAGCCTCTGCCGAGTCAATCTTGAGGAGGTCTGCGAGTGCTGCGCGATCGTGATTGATTTTCTCGCGCTCCCATTCTTTTTCGTTTGGCTTGTCGAGGGCGGCGGTGGTCTTGGGATCGGCTGGAGGCACGATAATGTCATGGCATTGTCGTAAACGCGCTTGGTAGTGGTCGAGATACTTGTCCAGGGACTTGATTAGGTGTTTTGAGCCACCAGACTTGAGCGCATAGTAGGCAGTCTCATGGGACCTAAAGGGAGTTAGCCAAATAAGAGGTCAATTGCTTGCTACGTACCATAGAGACGATATTGACTTGGCCATGTTGTTGTAGGTTGTGGCTGGAGTGGAATTTTTTTGGCGGGAACTTTTTCACGTCCCAAGGTTAGGGTTTTTGTATTTTGGAGGGATATCGTTTTGTAGCGATGAAGTTTGTTTTTTTGCAATTAATTTTTCAACTGTACTAGATAATCAATTGAGTTATATATTACTACAAGATATTACAAGCTTAGGCAGAGATGAAGAACCACTTGTCAATGGACTTGTCAATGGGGGCAGCGGGGAGGTCCTCGCCAGCAGGGACATCGACGTGGGAGGCGGAGGGGAGGGTAGCGTTGGTGAGGTTGACTCCGTTGGGGTCGGCCTTGCCAGCGATGAGCTTCTCCCAGGCTTCGTTGCACTCGCGGATGATTTCCTCGGCGTACTTGCGGTTCTTGCACTCGCCAGAGAAGGCGAACTGGTTCTCCTCCTTTCCGTCGGGGATCTTGTAGATGCGGAACCACTCGTTGGTGGCTCTGAGAAGGCCGGGGAGACGCTTCTCAACGTCCTCAATGTCGTTGAGGTGGGGAGCGAGGGGATCGTTGACGTCAATGACAATGACCTTCCAGTCGGTCTCGCCCTCGTCGAGGAGGGCCATGACACCGAGGACCTTGACCTGCTTGACCTGGCCAGTGTAGCCGACGGTCTCGCCAATCTCGCAGACGTCGAGAGGATCGTTGTCGCCCTTTGCCTTAGTCTCGGGGTGGATGGCATTGGGGTCCTCCCAGGTCTGGGGGAAGGCGCCGTAGTTGTGGATGTACCCGTGGTGGGGGAAGCAGTTGCGGACGAATCTGAGCTTTCCCTTCTTGGTGTCCTGGAGGATGGGGTTGAGGGCCTCTTCCTTCGAGATCTCGAGCTTGGCGTTAGTCCAGCGGGGGACCTCTACGACCATGTTGAGGATGGTCTTTTCGGGGTTGGCGTAGAGGGGGATGTCGTGGAAGGGGGAGACGACCTTTCCATCCTGCTCGATGAAGACGCGGTGCTCGAGGGTGTTTGCGGGAGCGATCTTGCGGACTGAGTAGGAAGCCATTGTTGATGATCTGAGGATGATCTTGGGGGGGGGATGGATGGGAGAGAGGAAGAAAGAGGAAGAAAGAAGGAAGGAGAGAGAAGGAGAGAGAATAATAATAAAATCTCCAAGAGTCACTGCTGCTGCCACCACCGCTGTTGTTTACTGTGTGTGCGTTGTGTTGTTTTCAGTACCGCCGTTGCCACATTGGCGTGGGCGTCTGCCTAAACAGGGCAGCGCAATGTAGTGAACATCTGAGCACGCGGGTGGCTCTGCGCAAGCACGTGAGGTCACGTGTGGACCTGTACCTGTGTCTGTAGACGTGATTGGCTCAAAGAAACATCACGTGATTCAATCCGTCGCCCCGAGGAAGCGACAGGAAAGCCACGAAAATTGCAGTGGAAAATGTTATTGTTACACTCGCACAGCGCTCGGCCATGTGGCAGTCGATCATATCACCCATTGATATCATTGATATCATTGATATAATCATTGATATAATCATTGATGTTGATCGTGGTGGATCAGTGAATTCACAGCAGAAACACCAGCCACACACTTCTCATGCACTCGCCATTTAGACTCCCTACAAAAAAACAACAAAACACAACAAACAGCAAACTCATAGTAAACTCATAGTAAACTCATAGTAAACTCATAGTAAAAGATACACACACACACACACACACACCTCTCTCTCTCTCTTTGATACTCAGCTACACTATCTCTAGACATCCATAATAATATAAAATCAAACATTATTACTATTACTACTATCAATTATTGTTACAAAAAAACATTTCAAACTGTCCAACTGCAAAAAAACCTACTACTTGGAGTAGATTCTAGAAAGAAAAAAACACATCTTCACACAGCGGCCCCTTAATACGTAGGAGGCTCTGACCAGATGGGCACGTCCATGCCGTCCGTCTGGATCTTGGACTTTTTCTTTTCCTGGTCAATCTCAATCCACGTGCCCTGGTTCATGGCGTTCATGCCGCACTCCTTCAAGGTGCTCACCTCGTGCGCGCTGAGACCCCACGGGTCGTTGGGGATCCACACCAAAGGGTTCTCGGCATTCTCCGCGGGGTTCGCGTACGCACCGGCCTCAACCTCCGCAGGCAAGGGAGGGCATGCGACTTGGAAGCGCGCCGTCAAGAAGTCGTGCTGCACAAGCGTCGGCTCCAGGTACACGTGGGGCTTGAAGTAGTGCGTCGCCCAGGACACCTTCTGCAGCTGCCGGTTGTTGTGCAGGCGGTCCTTCAGTCCTCCGCCGAGGTGGCCACCGTTGCCGGCTTCAAGGTTCTGGTGGCTAGTGGTGGGCGCCGCCATCTCGCCGCCGCCGCCGACACCGGCGCTAGACAAACTGTCGTGGTGCAGGTGCTGCTCAGTCGGGGAGGAGGCCGCCTCTTGGCCCTTCATGTCGGACAGAAGGATGCCTTCTGCGTCGTACCCAAGGTCTGAAAGGTCGGTAGGATCACTGGAAGCATTTTCCCGGAGCAGGTTGAGAGGCAGCGACATGAGCAAAGGATCAAAGGCAGACCGCAGGTTCTTGTGCACATAGATGGTCACAAGCAGCAAAATCACTTGCAACACCACTGGGCCCCACGACTTGGCGACAACAAACAGACCAAGCAGACACACCTCGCCAATGTAGAGACCAACAAACGTTTGGAAAATGGCCCTAGGGTAGTAAACTCCACGTCCCTCCGAGGGCGAGACAACAAACAGCAGGTTGTGTAGGTATGCGAGATACACCGCACCAAACGCAAGACCCGAGAAGATGAGGAGCATGGGCGAGATAATGGAGTACGTAATGGCAATAACCGCCAAGTTAGTGTACACGGGGAAGACAGTGCCCCAGGAGGTGCTGCCGATAATGTTCAACCGTCTCCACTTCTTGCGCGGGGTGTTGTCAAGAAGGAAGGACAGAACGTGGAACAGAACCAAGGTCGTCACTTGCAGCAAAGCTCCGCCGGCAATGGTAAAGCCCTGGAGCAAAAAGTACGAAATGTAGAAATTGGAAGCCTTGGGCAGGTTGGCAGCGAGCAGAGACATGGCAGAGGAAGGCTTGTCAATGATTCCCTGGATGACGGCAGCTGCACCAGACGACACAGTGGTGACCAAGAAGACCTGAATCACTTGGAAAGCAAAGTACGCGTTTTGAACATAGTACTCGACATGGGTCGCCGAGGGAGCGCCAGAGACCTTGGCCATGAGACGCAGAAAGATGGGCAGAAGAGCCATGAGGACAGAAAGCAGAATGGAGGGCAGGAATCCAGACACGATACCGGAGATCCACTCGGGCATTCTGTCAAGGAAACCCAACCAAGGGAGCTTTTGCGTGAGAGACCGAATGTTCGAAATGGAACCAACAAAGGCAACGGGAATAGACCAAAAGATGACAAGGGCAGTAATGGCCGCAGCCGCGCCAGTCCGTCTGACCATGCGCTCCCACCAAAACAATCTCAAGTTGATCCAGACAATGTCGTCGGGTCGAATACCAATGTATCTAGGAGCCATGTGGAGCGCTTGATGGTGGGCCAAGATCTGCAGCGCGGTTTCGGCCTGTTCTTGGGTGTGGAAGCTGACAAAGACCGAGTTGAGAGCGCGCGCCTCGTGGGTTTTGGCCTTGAGCTCAGCAATTTCATCATTGAGTTCGGGGATCTTTTCCTGGGCGTATTCAATCGTGTCGACTTTCTTGCCGATAAGAAACTTGAGCCTGTGGGTAGGACGTTTTTTCTGGGGCACGTACGAGTTGATGTCGGAGCCCTCAATGGGCGTTTTGGACTTGAGCCTGTTCTTGACGGCGGTGGTGATGAGTTTCGTTTCGGCACCTTCGACCTTCATGGCGAGCTTTTCGCGTTCTTCGATTTTCTTCATGAGTTCTGATTGGTCTCTGTTAATCCAAACGTTCTTGACGCCTGGGAAGAGGCTTGAGATGGCATCAATGGAGAGATACTCCTTTGGGACGGTGGAGATCAAGAGAGTTCTAGACGAAATGTTGGTCGAGTGGGAAGGCGAGGTGAGGACTGCCTGGCGGACGCTAACGTAGTAGACGAGTTCTCTGTAGAGGGTAAAGAGGATGAAGCCGTAAAAGAACCAGGAAAGGATGACGTGGGCATAGTATCTCTTTTTCTGGTTGACGGTGTTTGTAAAGGAGAGCTTGTTGAAGCCGGACTCGCCCCCGTTACTGCTCGCATTGATGGGGAGGAGGATGGGGAAGAGGAAGAGGATGCCGATGACGGAGATGATGAAGATGAGACGGAGGTAGCGCAGGAAGAAGTAGCCGTCGAGGCCTGCGTCCTGGAGAACCTCTGCTTCGCGGCGGGTGACGAGGTCAGTGAACCATGCGTAGATGCCAGTTCTGAGGGGCCGGGGCCGTTCTCCAGGCGGGACCGTGTGGATGTTTGATCTGGGCTGGTAGATGCGCTTTTCGCGAGGGCGGAGGATGAGGAAGCCGACGACAAAGGCGACGAGGACGGCAAAATTGATGACGAACGTGACAAGAAAGGAGGAGATGCTGTTCGTCCCAGAGGACGTGTCTGTCGTCATTGTGGCAGAGTGCTAGTGTTTTCTTGGCGCGTGTCGAGGAGAAGAGGTGAGAGAAAGAGAAGAGGAGAAAGGGAAAAGTCAATGGATTAATATATATTGTATTAAAGACTAATTTTTTTTTAAATTTTTTTTCTTTGTATATAAATATTTTGTGCGTGCACAGAACCTTGAAGGCGGTGTGTAACTGGGTGGGTACCATATTATGCTATAGTGCTAGCGCTATGTAGTACTAATATTATGCTAATATCAGTTTTAGTGCCACTCAGTGCGAGTATCAGTAGTAGTAGTGGTGACTGTGGTGACTGTGATGACCATTGTTTGTGTTTCGCCGTACGCACTACGTGTACAGCGCGCTGCGCTGAGGCTGAGACGCATGCAGTTGGTTTGAACAATATGTACGCGGCAGTGCGTGGATCCTGTAACCATATGGAGCCTGCGCATTTTTTAGAGCCTTCGGAGGCGCGTCCCGCAGGTTTAGAACGCGCCGCAACGGGACAAAACAAGCAGCAAACGCCTGCATGCAAGGCCATGTTATGCACGGAACTATGCAGAGCATACGTTGGAGTACAGATTGGGGCACAAAATATGCATGGGGGCACAGCAATGATGTCACTGCCGGGTAATTTCCACTCTGGGCGCGATAACGGCCCAAACAAGCGGCGACCCTACTCTCCTGCATATCCGCGAATATTATCATATAGTGATATCATCATGACTGTGCCACGTATACTATGTATGTGCAAGTGCTTAGCTAGCTAGTGCGCGCTGAGATCGATCTCTCGACGCGTAACTACTATACTGGTCCTAGTAGCAGTAGTACTGAACATCATGATGCATGTGAACAATGATTCATTGTATATGCATACATAGGTGGATATCTCTATGTACAGTACACATGATGTATGTGCTCTAGAATACCAATATTACTACTCCTTGATATCAGTCTCCATATATTCTGTCTAAATCCATACATCAATTGTTGAGAGGAACATGCAAGCGCTAGTAATTATCATGAGAACGAGTTAAGTGTTACTTTGTATAGCACTTAGTGCCAGCCGCATGGTCATGGATCCAATCTTATGGAAAATTTTAAAACTAAAAAACTCTGTCCCTGAAACAACAAAAAAAGGTAAAACAGTGCATGTATACTCGAGATCTCAGTTACCATGGTTTCATCATATTGACACCAGTTTGAATAGTATAATCGTACGCGTTTGAGTAGGCTCAAAGGTTACTACCGTTGATATCGTTAGCTCTAGTAGCTAGTGAGTTCAGTGTGGGGCTCTAGCATATATATATATATTTGGTCGATATCTGATCAGACTTAACTTCCGAACTTTGATTGATTCGAAATCTACATTTGATCTACCAACAGAAGGAAAACATGGAGAAATAGAGTAACAATACACACATGTATACATGACAGGCCATGTGAACATTTGAAATTAAGTTACCTAGAATTGAACAGGGATATCACTTAACGAACGGCTCAAGTCTCAAAAACCATAGTTGATATATGACAAGAACAGTAATAAAAGTGATGAAAACAATAATCTAGAGGGGCAAGAGCTCAATCAACACGTCCATATGCATAATACAGAACCACCTACAACCATGAGGAGAGGCGCTCTCATATCGCTTTCTTACCCTGGTTATTGCGTTTTGTGAGGTATATGAAAATATGCATTAGGCACTAGCAAAGGGAGTACCTCTGCCGCTGGTGCTCGAAGGGTGTCCGGAACCTGAGTAGTAGTGGCGCTAAAAGGTTGCTGGACTTCCATTCTCTCTGTAAGATATCTCGAAGATAATGGAGTAGGGCGGCGGCGATCTGTATCGGGTACTACGCTGTCCAGCCTTACTCGGGGTAAGATGTTCCACTCTGCTATGGCCGCAGCATTTTTATAAGACAGCGCGAGAGGACCCTCAGTTATGTTCCATCTTGATACGTCATGATATAAAATAAATTTTAAGGCCTCAATGCCAGCTGGGGCATTACTATACAGCCGCTTCTGAACAGTTTGAGGTCCCTAAATTCGCGATCGAGTAATCGCCCTTCTGAAGATATACCAAGTGTTCCACCATCAACAACAAACATGACGTATTGTTCCCATGTACGCTCTAACACACAATGGACAAAATCAAAGATGTCTCGGTTGAAGCAGCACACGGTGGATAGCTGTAACGCAAATGCTAGGATGCAATGTGCTTTAACCATTCTTCCAGTCGAGGTTGAATATCTTGATGTAGTCGAGCTAACGGCGTTAGCGCGTGCTGTTGAAGAGTAAAGCGTGTGGGGTTTATAAACTTGTTGAAAACAAGAGGAATAAGGCAAGCAGTAGTATATTCGTTAAGTTTGGTTAATTTAAATAAGACCAATTAAGGAGATAGTCACGTCTCTTATATGAATTCAAAGCTGTTTTTAGTGATTTCCTCTTTGAGTCATCAAACAGCGAAATCCCGAATTGTCGGTGCTGGCATAAGGAGCTTTATAAGGTTCATTAATTCTTCTATAATGGAATGTCCAAGGTCACTAAAAACATCACTGAGAACAGTGCAGAGATAGAACCAAAATATCTTGCCACAATATGTTGAGTTAACTCATTCTGAGATACCCAAAATGCTCCCGCTTGACAGAATAGTATTGATGAAACGATATCACAGCGGTAATATGTAAAGCCGCGCTGGTTGTTTGTACTTGTCTTTAGCAATAAGGTGACGAGAAAAGCTTTGATGACGACACGGTATCATCGTGCTTCGAATAACACAACGGATTACATATCCTACAGTGAATAAGAGCTGGTCCACAACATGCGCACACTATGCGCGGACATGACCCATCTAGCTCTAGCCTTAGTTCAATCTCATGATATACAGGTAATACATACTTGAAAAAGAAAAATTTAATAATATTGTGAAGTAAGTAAAATACACTGCTGGAACTATGTGCTCGGGAGGCAAGGGCATCATGGGACAGGTCCATTAATATAGAACCACCTACAACCATGAGGACGGGTGCTATAATAGCTCTTTTTTAACCTGGTTACTGCGTTCTGTGAGGTATATGAAAATATGCATTAGCCACTAGCGAAGGGAATACCTCTGCCGCTGGTACCCGAAGGGTGTCCGGAACCTGAGTAGCACTGGCGCTAAAAGGTTGCTGGACTTCCATACTCTCTGTGAGATATGTCGAAAAAAATATTGTTGTAGTAGGGCGATCGAGATCTGTATCGAGATCTGTATCGGGAAAGGGCATGATCTCCTGCCAATCTCGGGGTAATATGTCCCACTCTGCTATGATCTCAGCATTTTCATAAGACAGCGCGAGAGGACCCTCAGTTATGTTCCTTCCCGACAAGGAACTACTTGTATATAAAGCATAATCTAAGACCAGCATGCCAGGCATTAATGCACACCTAGTCAGTTCACTGTCCCTAGTTGGTAGATGGAGGTATCGTCCGACTGAAGTGATACCAAGTCTTCCATCATCCACAATAAACATGACATATGATTCCCCTGTATGTTCTAGCACACAGTGGATAAAATCATATATACCGTGGTCGAAGCAGCAGACGGTAGATAGCTGTAAAGCAAACGCTAGGATGCAATGTGCTTTAACCATTTTTTTCAGTAGAGGTTGAATATCTTGATGTAGCGGAGCTAACGGTGTTAGCGCATGGCCTTGAAGAACGTCGAGGAAGTGTATGGGGTCCATAAACTAGTCATGAAATGAGAGGAGTGTCATAAGATAAAATACATACTAGCAGTAGCACTTGAGTATATTGAATAAGCTTGGTTGATTAAAGGATTAATCACGGAAATAACCACGTCTCTTATATGAATTCAAAGCTGTTTTTAGTGATTCCCTCTTTAAGTCATCAAAGCCATAAAGTTCCCAAATTGCTTTATACTTGTGGCATTAAGAGCGGTATAAGGTTCATCAATTCTACCTTAATGGAATGCCCAAGGCCACTAAAAACGTTGAATAGTGTCGAGATCGCATCAAAATATCCTGCCCCATTAAGTTGAGTTAACTAATTGTAAGAGACCCAAAATGTCTGTTCAACAGAATGGTATCAATGAGACAATATCGCAGCGATAATATGTGAAGACGCGCTAGTTACTCGCACAGGTGGTCAACAATAAAGTGACAAGAAGAAAGTACGAGGGCAGCAAGGTGCCTTTGTGCTTCGAAAAAGAGGAAGACGTCGTTGAGCTTCATTTACACAGACCTTTTTAGTTACTTCAACTGGAGACGGGGAGTCTGCGAATTCGGGCCTACTTAGGGTGTTCTTGTGATGCTGGTGAAAGCCAACCACACGGAAAGAAGGAAAAGGCCTTGAAGGTGCCAAACCTGGAATTTTATTGTATCTTTGTTATTATACTCATGATTGTGAAAGTTTGCTTCATAGTTCTTATGGCGTTGTAGCCGGTTGACTGTGAAAAAGAATACGAAAACATCTAGGACCTGGAGCAGCTCGCGTCTCATTTGGCACAGCATGGATTGGCTGTGCCTGACTTAAAGGATTGACCATCACCTCTTGGTCGGAACAAGATGCTTTAATGGGAGCCACTGAAGGGTAGCACTCAACAGTCTAATTGCAGTGGATGAAGCTTGGTGTGTTGAGAATTAAATCGGGTCGTCTTTATACGGCTATTCTCATTGAGTCACATGCTCATGCCATCCCAACAAGGCATTAAATTCCGAGGAAAAACATCCCCGATGCATCCGCGGAGAAACCTTCGTTTTCCTGGGCTGTGGGGTTTTTGCTTCTACAGCGGAACGTTCACAGCATTTCAAGAGAGAATTGCCGACTCGAGATCCCAGCAATCGATTGAAAAAGCTCCAAGGGCTCATTGCGGCATGTCTTTGCGAGAACACCCGCACACGCAAAGCAACAGCCTTGTGTCTCTTGAAAAGTATAAAAGCTAGAGCACCGATGTCTTCATAAGGAATGCAATTTTCTCTTCTTTGTTGTCTGCAATAACAATGGTTCTACTCAACTTGCTTGCTGTATCGCTGGCTACAGCCTCACTGGCGTCTGCCAACTCCTTCATTGACACTAACTTTGGGCCAATTGTGGCCGACGATGGCCAGGCCCCTTTGAAAGCCGACAAGTCGCAGTACTCAATGGAAGCAGGGCAGGACATACACGACCACCACTCGCATGGAAGTGGAGTCAGCAAAGATGACTTGGAGGCCAACTCGTTCATCAAGATCCCCGATCCCGATTACGTGGCAGACCTCGACCCCGAGTTCGCGCCGCTGTATGCCGGCATCCCGACGTTTGCGCACTTGCCCTTGTGGGAGTGTTTTGGGCTCGATCCCGCTAAGGAAAAACCCCAGTTCGACATAGCCATCGTTGGCGCACCATTCGACACCGGCGTGTCGTACCGTGGCGGCTCGCGCTTTGGACCCTCGGGTATCCGCGAGGGCTCAAGACGTATCGGGTCCGGGGCGAGTTATAGCTCCATCAAGTTGGGCTTCAACCCGTACTCGGATTGGGCCAAGGTCGTGGATTGTGGCGACGCGCCCATGTCGCCGTTCGACAATAGGATCGCGCTGAATCAGCTCTACCGCGCCCACCGAGCCGTTCATAATCACACGGTGCCGGAAAAGAAGAAGGTGCAAAGGTATAGCGATAAGATTCCGCGCATCATCACGCTTGGCGGCGACCACACCGTGACGTTTTCAGCGCTTCGCTCCGTGAGCGAGGTTCACGGTCCCGTTTCGGTCATTCACTTTGACTCGCACATCGATACGTGGGACCCCATTGCGCTGGGCGGGAACATTTCCAGCTACGCCAACTTGAACCACGGCACCTTTTTGCATTTCGCCCACGAGAAGGGCTACCTGGTTGACGACGCCAACATGCACGTCGGCGTGCGCGCACCCTTCATCCGCAAGGGCAAGACTGACCTTATCCACGACAAGAAGTGCGGCTTTGATCTCATCATGGCCCGCGACATTGACCAGATTGGGATCGAGGGCATTGCGCAGCGGATCAAGGACCGCGTGGGCGACAACAAGGTCTACATTTCGATCGACATTGATGTGCTGGACCCGGCGTATGCGCCCGGTACGGGCACCGCGGAGCCGGGCGGATACACCACGCGCGAGTTTTTGTCGCTGCTCGACCTTCTGGAGGGCCTCAACATTGTGGGCGCCGATGTGGTCGAGGTCGCTCCTGCTTATGATTCAACGGGCCAAATCACGGTTCTGGCGGCGGCCCAGATCGTGGATAGTCTGTTGGAGCTTATGATTTACGAAGAAGGTAACCCTGAAAGCAATTAGTACTGAATAATTGGTGCAATTTATGTGTAAATAAACTAAAAAAAAACAATTGAATGAGATATCACAGGTATACAAATTTTTGACATGAGACGTACAGTGCATGTTGGGGATCATGACTGTGTTCTCC
>JAJMAG010000218.1:0-26436 GCA_030564905.1 Geotrichum fermentans
CCATCGTGAATTTAGGCTGAGCAAGAGGCCATGGGCAGGGGAACCCTGGAATTTGCCATAGTTCTCATTGACAAATTTCAAAACAATCTCAGTCCAAGATTTACGATTACCGAATTTGGGAGTCATACTTAATTTATAAGACCGCTCGAGAGTTTACCCTGTATTTATAAGACTCGGGGTTTGTCGCCGCGCTACGTGTACTCGTGTAATGGGTCGTTGGTATCAAACTCACTAAAGCCAGCTCGAGACTCTCCCGGAACACTTGAAATATCCATGGAAAATTCGGCCATAGTAAGATCCGCGAGTTGCAACACAAGATCAGCCACCCATGATTCAATGCCCTGAGTGATTTGGTCCATGGTGAGCGTATCACCGCTGCCCAGTATAAAAGTGCCAGGGTTAGTGTCGTCTTGCCATGCTGATGATTTGATTGTTGTGCTTGCACGAAATTGTAACAATGAGACACTTAGGTTGTAGAGGTGGGTGATGGGCTTACAGTCAAACTTGTCCAACAACGCCTGCTCATGCAAGTTCTTCGCTGTAATATAGCCGTCATTCGTGGCACGAAACACCAACTCAGACCAATTGATAACGCGCAACGAGTACAATAGGCCCGAAACTGCCCATTTCGCGGGGTCTGCCTCCAAGTACTGGCCATTGTTGCCCGCTCGAAGTATAGGGCTTAAAGCGTCAAAGTAGATGGGCTTCGGTACCTCCTGTAGGAGTATCGCTGTCCAGACTTTATGCAGCGCTGTCAGCTGATCATTCAGACCAGCAATACCAAAATTATAGTCGCCGTGGCTCAACATTGATGCCAGCTCTGTCCTATCAAGAGCCTTGTAATCCTGTGGCTCGGGTACCTGCGACTCTGGTACCTGCGTTGGCTGTTTCTCGGATGGCTCGTGCATGTCTGGCACCAATTCTCGAAGCTTGGAAAGGTGCTCGTTCAAATCAGGCATTGTGTTGTTCTGTAGCATGTCGACGACTGGCTGAAAGACACCAATTTCGGCAATAAGCCTTTTGCCAACAAAGCTCCGAAACAGACATACGTTTGTTTGAGCAAACACCCGCATATAGCGCTCGCAGCTCGTTTTTCTTGACATTTGTTGAAACGGGTACTTTGACCGGTTGCGTCGGCCCTTCAAATGACATCTAAAGTCGGAATAGAATGGCGTACCAAGTTTTAAATAACCAGATATAAAGTATAATTGGCTCAGCAAAAAGAGGGATTGCTCCATTTGATTGCGCTCACTGCTGTTGAGATTTACAAGATCCTGTTGCGAAATATTGCTGTTCTCAGTCAACTGGGTCAGGTAATCGGGGAGTTTCTCTTCGGTGAGCGCCGGCAGTGGAACTGTTGCGGCGTGGTACTGAAATACCGGTAACGGTTCGGTACATATGTACCGTGTCTTGCCTTGAATAAGCTGGTATGGGGTGTCGCAGTCGTTGATATGAATTGCGGCGACTGCATGGCGGTCAGTGGTTGAAAGTGCGCGCGCGAGATCAAACTTGGCCCAGTCCAGTGGACCACAGGTTTTGCAGTATCTGCAAGATTGGATGTGCTGACCTATCCCGTCAAGGAAGATGACGGTTTGCGAAGGCCTGCAGACGAGAACAGAGTGGTGCTTGTCGAACACAAGATGTGCCGTGACTCGCTCAGCCAGCGAATCTTTCAGGTAATACGAATGATTGAAGCTACGTAGGTGCATCCGAACGCCTTTTTGGTTGTTGAATTCTTTGCTTGCAGAGCATGACTGAAAAGGACAGAGGTATTTGCCATTCACGAAAGGCACCTCGACACGCTCTGGCACTCCTGGCGGGACCTTCATATCCTTGCGCATCGCAATGCGGTACACCTTGTCTTGACATGTTAGCAGGGGCCACACACGAAGGGATGTAACTAACCAGACGACATTGTTGTATAGGCTCTGATATGAGCATGAGGTGGGAGAGTTGGGAACATGGCGGTTGGGAGTTTAGTATTTTTTGTGTGGAGCCAGACAGACGTCACAATATCGGCTGCAAACTATGACCGCTAAATATATTTCACACTTTTGCTTGAAAAAGCGAACCTCTCTACCAACTCGCCTTGAATTCCCAGCCTTCTAGGGTATTCCAACTTATCATAAAAAGACTGATAAGACAGATCGGTCAGTCCAGCACTGCAAAGTTGTCAGGATGTGTTCCGGCCTCCATCCTCTAGCTGCAGTTTTAACCCTCCTACAGATCTCAACAAAAATTTACAAGGTTCCACAGTTCGGGCAGGATACTTTGACTTGGAACAGCTAATGAAATAGCATGTCTATCTTTGACAAAGTGCGAGACTGACACTCGAAATTCTAGGCTCGAGGCCTTTTAGCACGCACTTAGCCATTGGCCTTTGTGTTCTATTTACACAGGCTATAAGACCAAGCCAAATCACGACCACCGCTGTTGAGCAATGCTTGAGTGGTGATGGTGAATATCCAAAGAATTACGCCCGATGGTATTGCCCTCGGCCAAAGCTCCGGGCCTTCAGACTAGCCGCGCACGGCTGCGTTCCTGCGTGAGATAACATTATTATTTCAACTTGCCTCTATATTCATATGCAAAGAAAAGGTACATTCGTAGAGTGTAACTAACTAAGTGTCAATCAAGAAAAACGGAAAGGGTAATGCAAATAAACTAAACAAAAATACTCAGCCTTCGTGTCGCTCGGCCGCGCGGCGCTTCTCGGCTTCCCGCAGGATCTCGCGGCGGCGCGCCAAGAACGTTGCGTCGTCCTCATCGTTAATCACGCCCAGAGCAGCCAACCGCCGCTGTTTCTCAAACTCCGTCTCGTCTTCGTCATCGTAGTCGCCGTCCGCGCTTTGGTGCGACTCTGCGCCGTCATTGTCCTCTTCGTCGGTGGGGTCGATGCGGGGTGGCGGTGGGCTCGGTTTACGCACCGGTTTAGGCTTGCTGGTAGGCGAGACTTCTGGAGACAGATTGTTGCGGGCCTCGGGTGCGCGTTTGGCATTGGGAATCCCTGCCTTGTCATTGAGGAGTCGTGACAGATACATTTTCATGCGGTCATCGTCAATGTGCTCATCGCGATTGTCCAGATGCTGCGCTGGCATTGAAACCAGATCGGTGCCAGCGTTCTCCTGCTTTTCAACGTCACTAGGGCCCGCGGCTGACGAGGCGCGATGGCGATTGAACCCAGCCCAGCCAAGTGTTCGGTCAATAACGCTTCCACGGCGAGCGGGAGGAGCTGATGTTGGCACAAGCTCATCGCCGCCTGACGCAATCCTGTACCGCCGAATGACTTCGCCATCGAGGTTCTCGACAATAATATCGTCATCCAGACGGTACGCGACGACCTTGCGGCCTTCTCTAGGCCTGTCTTTCTTCTGTATGTTTGCCTTGTCAGCATCAACCGTAACCTTCAACGGCTGATCGTCAGGCATAGAATCAATGCAATCAAGGACCTCGCCGTCCGAGTCCTCGAGCACAATATTAGAGCCCTCCTTGTAGGCTTGAATGTCATTCTCCTCTGGGGTGACTTCGCCGGCTTCCTCGCGTTCCCTCTCTGCTCGGCGGTCAGCATTCAAATCAATCGGAATGTTTTGAGGGGGCAGTCTCGCCTCGGTTTGTTTATACGAAGAGCGTTTGCGGCGGTGCATGCCAACGCCGGGCTTGACCTTGGTGGAGGTTGTTGGGCGCACAGCCTCGTCGTCACTCATGTCGGTCTGAGCAGTGCGGTCGTGCTTACTGAACGAAGTGCGCGTCGAGTCCATGCGCGGTAGACGGCTCAGCCACGACTGTGAGTGTTCACCATTTGAGGTGTACGTCATAGTAATGGTGAGGTTATTGAGACGTTTGCCGAGGGTAAACACGGCAATACTGGAACCATGGACTAAAATGGAGGCAATAATAAGAAACGTCGTGACTGGCCATATAGTGGAAACGACGTTGTAGTGGGGATGGTC
This sequence comes from Geotrichum fermentans, assembly GCA_030564905.1. Classification (NCBI taxonomy): domain Eukaryota; kingdom Fungi; phylum Ascomycota; class Dipodascomycetes; order Dipodascales; family Dipodascaceae; genus Geotrichum; species Geotrichum fermentans. The sequence goes on from JAJMAG010000218.1 coordinate 3,951, forward strand.
GGGGCTGGGCAGTTCCGCAAGAGGAGTGGGCTCGTCATGCTCCAGCTCTGCTCTGGCGAGAATAGAAATGAACACGGCGCCCACGCCAATGGGGCCAAAGTGGCCGCAAAACAGGGCCTCTCTCCAATTGCGAATGTCCGGAATGAGGGGTTTGAGGGCCAGCATGATGGGGATGCGGCGAAAGAGAATAATTAGAATGGCGATAATGACGAGCTTCCAGGGCGAGAGGCCGAGCGAGGCTTCGTTGAACAAGTCCCAGGGGACGATTGCGCCAAAGTAGACGAAAAAGGCCATGTTGAGCAGCAAGTCGATAACGTTGGAGACGTGAGACTCTTCAGTTTTGCGAGAAAACCAGCCGTCCCAAGAAAATGCTGCACCTGCGGCGAAGGCGACTAGCAGATCGTCGACGCCAATGATGGATCCGACTCCTGTGCAAAACAAGGCGAGGACAAAGTAAAAGACGAGGAAGGACTCTCTATCAATGAGGTTCTTTGCTTCGGCGAATTTGATTGCGTGCCTTCCTGTGTAGCCGATAATGGCGCCAAGGACAGTTCCAAAGACGCATTCGTAAAGACAGGTAATGACTATAAAATGAAAGGCGATGGTGTTGGGGTGGCCGGCGTGCTGGATGCAGGCGAGAGCAAGATAGGCAAATGGGAAGGCCATGCCGTCGTTACAGCCGGACTCTGCGGAGAGCAGGTTTCTCAAATGGCCAGGCACGCGTTTGGCGAACTTTCCCTTTCCGACGACTGCCGAGGCGAGGACGGGATCTGTTGCGGTGACGCACGCGGCGAGGACGAGGGACTCCAACCAGGTAACGGAGGGGACCAATTTCCAGATGAAGACCGAGGAAATAAGCCATCCAAAGGTCATGACTGGGAACAGGAGGAGTACGACCGAGACCCAGTGCTTGAGCATGTACTTTTTGGGGAGTTCGACGGCGACGGCAAAGATCTGGACGACGAGGACGATTCTGGAGATTTCGAGGGTGATGTTGTCAGTGTTTCCCCATGTTGTGGGTGAGAACCAGTTGAGGCAGTGGGGGCCGACGATGACGCCAAAGATGGTCGCGACAGTCGCCTCGCCAATATAGAGCTTTTCCTTGACGAAGAGCGAGACGAGGGAGAAGACGGTGGTGAAGCCGCCGATGACTGCGTAAGCCAGATGTGGTTTATTGATCCATAGCTGGTCCCATGCCATGATGAGGTGGTGGTGATGATGAGGAAAATAAGGAGGAGGAGGAAGAGGAGAAGAGAAGTAGAAGAAGAAAAAGAAGAAGGAGGAGTGAAAGTTTTCAATGAGAGAGAGAACCGTCACTAGGCGTTCGTTGTGGAAGATGGGAGTACCGGGTACTGGGACAGGCGAAAGGTTTTCTTGGCGGCGCTGCAAGCGGGCGGGACCGAGATAAGGAAGGAATGGGGGGAAATGGTACAAGAATAGTATGGGAAAAAGGGTGTACCACTTCTACGCAGAGCTGGGAGAGCGTGTCAGATACGGGCCAAGCTGACTTGGCGGACCGCTTGGCTAAGCGCTTAGCTAATCTTAGCTAGAGATACGACAAGAGATACGTGGTGCGTCACAGGCGCAGTGTTGTTACTTTTACCACCCAAACAAGGTCGATGTGGTGTGTGCGGCAACATTTCATTTGTGGGTTGCCACGGTGATTGCCTGTTTGACGGCTGAGTAATAGGTCACCATGACAACACAATAGGCGCAGCTAAGATTTGTCAGCACAATGAGAAAGGTGCCACAAAAGAAATGTCGCTGTCAAATCCACGTGACCCATCTCCACACACTGACTGCGCAGTGTTCCATTAACCCAAGCACGAGCAACGAGACAGCGGTGACCCTATACCAAATACACCACGTACTACTGTGCCTCTATGAAGAGGGATAAGAGACAGAGACTTACGTGGTACATACGTGGACGTGTAATACTGTGTCTCTGGCCTTCTTCAAACGTTCTTCATCTTCTGAATGAATTCAAAGTTCTTTAGTCTCGATCGTTCTTATCTCAAGTGGCTGTTTCTCTTTCGGCTGCTTCTTTGGCTGCTTCCTTGGCTGCTTTGGAGTCTGTGATTAGGGCTTCGCTGGGCCAACATGCCGAAATCCCCACAAAACACACAAACTGCAACAACGATTTGCAACAAAACCCGCAGCACAATGGACGTATTGTTATCTTTCGGCAAAGGAAGCCACCGGTAAACCAAACTAAAACTGAGACACGCATCAAACTATTAGACATGATCAGTATATAGACAGACTTTGCGATAAGATAGACAGCTAACCTATAAGGGATCCCGATCAATGGCACTTAGATAGACAGCTAACTCGGACAAGAGGCGACGTGAAACGCTGGATTATGCAATGATTATGTACACATAACGTAATGGGTGATTACACAGCACAACACGTTTTGATGACTCATGTTTTTTTTCTCACGATCTTCACATCACCGGAACCAACACCATCAACTACCATTAACATCAACTAGTATACCGTCAACTAATGTGCCATCTACTTATATCTATAACTAATAATTCTAGCTAACCTTAATACCCAGATCAAAACCCACTTTTCAAACGCGTTAATACCAAGGCCTATACCCAAGTCATACCAGATATACCAGCCATACAGCTGTACCAGCCCTATCAGCTGTGCCAGCCATACCAGCTATCGCTAAATAACTATTCCACCTACACTCCAAGCAAAGTCAGCACGATCCCTCAAACTATCATCATCGGTCCCACAGTCTTCACTCTCAGCGCCCTCTCTTCCTACACCTTACAACTTGCAACTTACACCTCCTAATGAAATCAGGAAATCAGACGATTTCAGCCGTGCGCTGAAAAATCACCATATATTTTGATGAAACTTTTCATCTTCAACTTTTCAAGTCTTCCACTGTTCCTTTTACTCGTCAGGCTTCTTTTCTCTATCGTACAATGACAGTAGACTCTATACCAAGTCACAAGCGCAGACTCTCTGCAGAGGCGCCCAAGCGAATGCCCCTCCCACCAAAAGACATCCCCCACAATGTCACCTCCATTGAAGATCGCTTTGCCCCTAACGTGTTGGCCGACCGCGAGACTGTCAAGGCTGCCATTGCAGCCGCAGAGCCATATACCCACGGCTGCATCCCTGCGCTTTTCAGTGACACGCTGCTGCGCAGAGTCCGCGACGAAATCGCACAGAACCTTCATTTCACCAAGAAGGAAACAGACATTTACAAACTCTTCCAGTCCGGAGATCTGCGCAACCTGTCTGGCCTGGATGACTCAGACCGCAGCAAGCTCGCCAATCTCTTTGACCTCCGCGAGGCCCTCTACTCGCAGCAGTTCCGCGACTATGTCTCGTATGTGACCGGTTGTGGCGCCCTCTCCGGCGTCAAGCAGGACCTTAGCATGAACGTCTACCAAAAGTCGTGTCACTTGCTCACCCACGACGACGTCATTGGCTCACGCCGCATTTCCTTCATCCTCTATATGCCCGACCCCGACGAGCCGTGGGTCTACCCAGAGTACGGCGGCGCTCTGCGCTTCTACCCTACAATTAAGCCAAACGTGCCTGCCGCGGACTGGACCAAGGTCGTGCCGCCCGCCTGGAACCAGTTTGCGTTCTTCACCGTGCAGCCCGGCATCTCGTTCCACGACGTCGAGGAGGTGTATGTCGACCGCGAGCGCATGAGCGTACAGGGCTGGTTCCACATTCCGCAAAAGGGCGAGGAGGCCTATATTGAGGGCGAGATGGAGGCGACGGAGGCGAAAAGCACGCTGCAGATGCTGGAGACAGACGAGGTTGCCGAGTACGACTACCCAAGGCGAAACTACGTGCCTGTGCAAAGTGGCCAGCTGAGCGCCGAGCACCGGGCTTATCTGGGCAAGTTCCTGAACCCGACGTTGCTACAAGACGACGCGATTGCAACGCTCAACGAGTTCTTTTGCGAGGAAAGCACGCTGGAGATTAAAGACTTTTTGAACGCCGAGTACGCCAAGGCCGCACGCACGGTCATTGACACCGCAGACATGGACACGCTGCCCAAAACAAGCCGCGACGTGGACGCCCTGCCCGACTGGAAGCTGGCCGGCCCGCCCCACAAATGCAGATACATGTACCTCGACGGGCGCGCCACCTACGCCGCCGAGGACAGCGCCGACTTGGACCCCACCACGCCGACCGAGCCCGCCGCCGTCCAACTCGCCGAGATCGCGACCATGCTGCAGTCGCCAGCCTTCACCGCGTGGCTGGCCGCCGTGTCCAACTTGACCCCCGCCGCCGCGCGCGTGCTGGCCCGCCGCTTCCGCCCGGCCCTCGACTACACGCTCGCGACCGGCACCCACGCCTCGCACCCGTCCGGCATGGCGCTCGAGGGCACGCTGGACCTGACGCCCACGCGCGGGTGGGACTCAGGCGAGGCCGGCGGATATGAGCTGACGATGGTCACGGAGGAGACGGAGGGCAACGACCCGGCGGTGTACCGGCTGGGCGCGGACGACGGCGAGGTCATGGTCACGAGCCAGGCCGCGTGGAACGTGTTTAGCCTCGTCGTGCGGGATGCGGGCGTGCTGCGCTTCGTCAAGTACGTGAGCGGCGCGGCGCCGGGAAGCCGGTGGGACGTCGTCGGCGAGTGGAAGCTGGCTGAGGAGAGCGATGAACCCAGTGATGATGAGACTGCGTCCAAGCAAGAGTAGAGCGTATTATGAATTGTAAATTGTTAATAAAATAGACTCATATTGTTTATAGAAAGGTTCGCTATACGAACCTTGGTTTGTAACTGGATAAGCAAGTAGCAATGTTAGAGTTGCTATTACTTTTTACTGTGCCACCAATAGGGATCATATGTGAAATACGTGTAGTTTGGTATTCACTACAGTGTCCATGAGCTTTACTTGTACCATCAACTACATATGTGCGACTTGAACAAGTCAGGGTCTAGTCAAAGCGCAGGACCGTTGACCTTCAGCCGCGCGAGCTGGATCAAGTGCATGTTAAAGGGCCTCGGTACCAGGCCTTAGAACCATTTGTAGAGTCTCGAGACCGGTCCTCATCTCAACTGCATGCAGGCAGGTACTACATGTAGAGACCCTATAGACTAGCGCTTCAAGATCTCTTTTATCCCAAGTACGTACTTGACATGGCGTGGGGGGCTAACGACGCTAACTGGCTTGGGAAGTGTTCCGCCGCGCACGGCTGTGCGCATAGTGTCCAACAAAATCGATGAGACGAAATCACAAAGAGACTTCTGGACAGCTTGTGGCACTAGGGCACCAATGAATAGCAGCCTCTTCAAGCGCGGAGTACGCTTAATAGCTTAAATAAAAGTCAGAGCAACGATGAGTGCGTCAGTCATGAACTGAACCTTTGTTAGTGGCTTTAGGCTGCTAGTGACAGCCTAACTACTCTTGACATTCAGATTACTCTGGCAGGCATTATACGCTTGTCCACCAGGTCATTGTAAATATACTACACGCCATGTACTTAGACATTCCTTAGCTCTGCCAGCGGATATAGTTGTCTGTGTAGCTTCTCGCTGGTGTTTTCTACAGTTTATCGCAAGATCAGGCGAAGACAACGAACGAGCCTAGATAATGCTCTTGATTTTTCAAATACAGCGCATAAACATTCAGGCTCGCAAACTGTTCTTGGCTGTATACAGTTTGGCCTCGTATATTGTTCTTAATAAATCATCAACCTATGTGTTCCTCCCTACTGCAATCGCGTGAGACCAATTGGTTCCTAGTAATGAAGACCCTCCTAAAAATACAATCACTGCTTTGAATAAGAGTCCCTTTAAACCAAAAGTTTCTTCGAGAGAAGTCAGGACATGAACCAAAATATTCACTTGACATTATGGGACGTGCCTACCGTCGTTGCTCTGGAGATGGCAAAGAGGCCCTTACCCGCAGCCAAAAACTTTTATAACAACAAATGGATGTCAGAAAGTCAACGTTCTCTCCTTGATAGTTGTTCATCTCTTCACAGTGAACTCCTTGTGTTGTTCCTGTGTAGAATGTTCAAATGACACTTCTACGAATAATTTGCAGAAAATGCAAAACATTCCACTACATGGAGTAGTTCATACCTAATTAGCTGTATTGCTCTTGAAAGGAGAAGCATTTCCGTCGATTGACTTGCCGAGAGGGATGAAATTGACACTCGATAGTGTGGATGGTAAGCCTGTTGGCTTGTCATTGTTTCCGTACGAGAAAAAACACAGATGAAATAACCGGACTTGCGGAGGGATCGGAGCTGGAGCCGAGGCAGGCTCACTTGTAGGGTCTGCACAGATTTGGTTTCACGATGCTCTTCACAAACATTCAAACATTTATTGTAAATAGTTGATATATAACAAGAAAAATAATAATAATAGTACTAAACTAGGGTGCTATAGCTCCTAAACGTGAATTTAACTTCATTACCTTGAACGTGAGTGCAAATAGATATCCACTGGTACACACATACTCTATTCAGCACAACCTAGGCTTCTCGGCCCAGGCAATATTCTTGATAGACCAGGGGCTAGTTGCCCAACTATAAAGAGCCATCTTAGCCTCAAGAGCGACCTAACAAGTCCTTAGTAAATCTATAGTGGTTGAAGGTAGAGATGCCACCGGCGAAAGCATTAAAGCCTTGTAAAAGTCTTTTCTACTTGGGTAGTTCGTGGGCTCATCAATACCGATGAGGTCTTTTTTCCTATTGTATAGCGCTACTTTTCTAGACACCACCGTGTGGTTAGTTTTTTTTGATTTATCTTGTAAGACTCTTGAAATATTGAAATACGCTACTATGGACTATAAGTTGTTTCTATAAGAGGCAATTGTCTTGAGATACATAATTTTTATTCGGCTATATCGCGAAATAAGAAACATGAATAAATCGTAAGAATATAACCAAAAGCGGAATAAAATCGCAATTAGTGCTTTTGAGACTGTGTGTTTATTCTTTCTGTTTATTTTGAGATAGAGTAGCTGCCCTTAGCCGAGATTGCATTTTTTGGATAAACCCTTGCCCATGGACAACAAAACTCCTGAGAAATCGCACAAGTGCTCGTAATGAACTTTCATGGATATCGTTCCGCCGTCGAATGGAATGAGCTGTTTTTTACAGATGTTTCCCAGACGGCTGTATAGCCGATGACTATATATCGGGAATATTCCTGGTACGCCCTAGTGTTGTTTCCTGATGAGTTAGAAATTGACATATTCTCTCCATAAGCTAACTCATTCTAGATATCCCTATCAATTATGATAGGGTCTTGGTTCTTTTCCTAGCAAAACGGCTCTGTCGATTGGCCTACCGAGAGGTAGTCACTCGACTCTCCATAGCCGTGGATGACGAGCCGTTGAATTAGCTTTCAGCGCGCTTGACTCCGATTCTAAATGCCAAGTAAAATGGAATAACCAAAGTTGTGGTGGAGTACGGGCTGGAGCCGAGGCGGACTCACTTGTGGGGTTTGCACAGATTTGGTTTCACGATACTCCTCTTCAAACATTATTATTATTATTACTGTTCTTGTTATACATCAACCAATTTAGTATTGATTTATACACTTTGGCAGCCATCTTCAAGAATCTCGAGTTCGCTGGTGGCACTAATGGTCTGGCTGCTTTAGATAACATTTCCCCTTGGGCTTTCAAGTCTCCTTCCTCTGAATCCAAGGTATGATCTCAGGCTTTATTGCAATAAGGGTGGTCTTTGAATGCGAGTAGAATAGACATCCATATGACTACTTTACGCGTAGATACCGCAAAGTCCTGTATATGACAATGAAAGGTTCTAAACCATGGCGCTGGGCCTGGACCAGAGGGAGTCACTTCACCGTCCAGAACGATTATTATCTTTCCAGTATGTTCTTAGTGAGAGCAAAGACAACAATATCACCAGCGACTCTAGAGGGCACTGCAAAAGTTTGGGCACACTTGTACATCTATAAACTCCTCCAAATTCCACTCAATATTTCTCTCTTATATCCCCACTCACGTAAGCTGCACTCTTGTCAATGGATCCTGACACTTTTGTACCTCTTTCTCTAAGTCATTTCATGGCGCTGTGGGCCAAAAAAAGTAACGGAGAGATTAGTGATATTTGCAGAGCTCCAGTCTCCACACTTCTGCTCTGTCTAAGCGTGCATACCCATACTTGCAGTTCCTAAACTGAAAGGTCCATCGCAATACCTCTGAGGGAAAGCCAGTCTTATCCATTGTCTCTATTAGCCTCTCTCTCTATCTATGTTGTTGAACACACCTTGTATGTCTATCATCATTGCGCTGGTATCTTTCTTTGTAGTTTTCACATAATGGGAAAAATTCAAGACGGCATCTGTTGCGCAGTATCCTTCAGTTCCTCCAAACTGTTCTGGAAGTGAGATGCCTCTCGTCTAAAGGACAAGCCTTTTTGCACAATTTTTCCTCACACTTTTCCAGAGAAGTTTAGCCATGTTATCGGGGTTTATGAGTTTTTGGCGTTGAGTGAGTTTTTCCCGGCTTTTTAAGAATAACTACTGTGGTTATTCTCCGGATCCTTGGATGAGTCCCAAACTCGTCGCATGCATGAACGAGCTTAAAGAAACTCACCTTAAGATCTCCACTGCCTCACGCTCGCTTCAGCGTCTTTCCGCTTACTTGGTTTGGTTTTGGTGCCTTGCTACTTGACGTGCTTGCGATTGCCTGGTACAGAATAAGAAGCCTTCTTGAACTACCACTCACTTCCCAAGGAGTTTCTTGTTGAATAAACTCCTGCCAACGTCAATGAGTCTTAAAATTCGAACACACCTTACTGATCCTCCAATGACTAGGCATATATATAACGTTCAGATAACACTTTCTCCTAGTTCTCACCGTGACAAAGTGTCCTTGCCTAGGATAGTAAACAAAAAGTAAAGAAAACGGTTAGCCACAAAAAAAACCTGTCCCCTAGTCTTGTATAAAAGATCCCATCCTCGAGCTGTTGAGCTTACCTTCCAGTGGCCCTCATTGAAGCAAATTGAGATTGATGTCCCTCCCTCTCGAGGAAGGCACGGCAGGATAAGCTGCGATTATTTACATAATTAAATACTAATCATTGTTTAGCCGGATTACGTAATACAAGAACTATTCCATGGGCCACGTTCTCGCCTTTGATAATAGAGGCTGCCCACGTGATCTAATCTTCCGCTAAGCTTCTCACGCTCTCCCATTTACATATAAATAGCTAAAAGTTGTTCTCTCTTGCAAGTCCTCAGCTGCGTGCAAGCGGTGCGTCGCGAGTTCTGCAGGTTCCAGGATTTTCCATGACTCAAATAATATATTGTCACGACCACTTTCGCTACTGCAAAGTTCCCAGTTCTTTGGGGACACATATCACTGTGATGGGATCTTGGTTCTATATTCCTAGAAAAAACGGCTCCGTCGATTGGCCTACCGAGAGGTGTCGGCACTTCATAGTCGTGGATGACGAGCCGTTGGATTTTTTTCAGCGCGCTTGGACTCCTTTTCAGAGTGCGCAAAGTAGATGAAATAACCAAACTTGCGGTGGAGTACGAGCTGAAGCCGAGGCGGACTCACTTGTGGGGTCTGCACAGATTTGGTTTCACAACACTCCTCCACAAACATTATTATTATTATTACTATTCTTGCTATACATCCTGCTGTTCATCAACTAAATTTCAGTGTTCATATAGGCGCTTTAGCAGCCGGCGAAGATCTCCAAGGAATAGGAATACATTCGTGGTGCTGGTGGTTTGGGTGGTATAGGTGGCACTTGCGATTAGGGCTTTCAGAGGTCCTTTCATCTGAAATAAGGTATGGTCTCAGGCTTTTTTTGTAATTGCGTGGTGAACTTTCTGTACACGAGTTTAACATTATGCCATTGATGCGAGTGCAAGCGGATATCCATTAGCACTACTCAATCATTGCAAAGTAGTCCTTGGCTCTCAGCACAAGTCAGTGGAGATATCCCGGTGTGCTAGTCCTAAGTTAAAAGAAGTCAACTTCACCAGAACGGTCCATCTTCCCAGTTGTGTTCTTAGTGAGTATAACGATAACAATACCACCAGCGTCGATTGAAAAGGCGCTACCGGACATCGGGTACACTTGTATCATAGACCTATTGCGTTGCTTTTTTACTCATCTTTGCAGCTCCTTTTTGCAGCGCTTTGACGAGTATTCTGCGGATTTGCAACGTGATATTAAGGAGCACAAGTACCTCTGATCAAGTTGAAACGCTGATGATTTTTCCGATTTTCATTGAACATTGAAGAACCAAGTCATAAGCTAAGTACTGGTAAATAGTGTGATGCATACACCATAAACACAAAGCTAATTTCGCCTTGGTTTACTTTATGAGACCTTCAATAACACAAAAAAGGGCTGCTAAGAAGCACATGCTACTGCTTCGAACAAGAAGCTTTCCTGGATTATCACTCTCTGCATGCCCGGAGCGTCTCGTCGAATAAACCCTTGCCCAGAGACTAAAAAACATTCAAAAAATCTCACACACCCTACTGGCCCTCTAACGGCCAAGGATATGATTTTTTGGGAAGGTTTGCTCGACACATTCTAACTGAGTAGTGTTGATAATAATCTTCTGACGTCTTGATTTACTATCTCAAGGAAAGCGGCTCCGTCGATTGGCCGACCGAGATCTTCTCGATTGACACTTCATAGCCGTGGATGGCGAGCCTGTTGGTTTGCTACGCTTCTCAACGTGTCATATAGATGAAATAACTCGGTTGTGGGGAGTATGAGCTGAAGCGGGCTCACTTGTGTCTACATAGATTTGGTTTCACAATGCTCTCCACAAACATTAGCCTCCAGGGCCATAGATAGGATTTTCAAAAGAAATAGGGCCTTTTCGTCTTATCATTGTTATGTAACTAATGTTGGTATGGAACCACACGCTTGAATGGCTTGACTGAGTTCAACGTTATTCTTCAACACCACCAACTCATGGCAGGGCACACTGAACGGCGCCAGCCTGGAGTCCTCTATCATTGTCTGTTACGTCCACGGCGCGTCTTCGTTTCTCGCGCTGTGCGCTTCAGGGTCCGCTGCCTTCCACTTCTCCACATTCCAGCCGTGCGCAACCCCCACGGCCACCCCTCGACCCCACACAGCACCCCTCCATCGACTCGCTGTATTTATAATGTCCATGTTTTGCGCTATATGTTCGTACTACTTCATTACACTACACCTGCTCCTTTTCAAACACCCCCTCCAGAATGCTCTGCACGTTGTCCGTGAACGTCTGGGCCGCCTCGGGCTCCTTGGGCTCGTCGCGGTCCAGCCAGCTGAGATCCTCGCTGGGCAGACCCTCCTCCGCGCGGTCGCCCTCGCCGTACAGCACCGACGCAAGGTTGAGCGAGTTGAGCCATGCGCCCGAGCCGTCCAGGATGACCTCCGTGTACAGGTCCATGCTGGGGTTGATGGGGCTGACGGACGGGTCCTCGACATGGTGCCGGCGCGCGGGTTCTGCCGGCGGCGGCATGGAGATGATGTCGACAAACATGGACGGCGTCGCGACCTCCTCGGGCTCGAGCTTGACGGGCTTCGTAGTGTCGGACGGCGGCGGGCTCGGGAGGTTCTGCTGAGTGAGCTTGGTCGCCTGCGACCACGTCCACCCACCGCCGCCTCCACCGCCCCTGCTGCTGCTGCTGCTGCTGCTGCTGCTGCCACTGCTGCTGCTCTTCGGGTCTGGCTTCTTTTGGTCCTCAGGGTTGCCTGGATCGCTCGGCTTGTTGGCCGCGAGGTTCATGAGCTCCTCCGGGGCGTACGCAATGGGCGGGGTTCCTGGGCGCGAGAACCCATCGGACGGCGTGGCGTCGACCTCGCTGTCACGGATGCTGTCGCGGATGCTCGCGCCCTTGCGGTACCCGGCCGCGGCCTTGCCGGCGTTGCGCCGCGCCTTCTCGACGTACCGCTCCTTGAGAATGACGCACCACACGTTGACCGAGTAGAAGAACTCGCGCAGCCCGACAAGGAACTTGAGGTTGACCGCCAGCGCGTCGCGCGCCTGCTGCGCCACCTGCGGATCGCTTGCAAACGAGTTGGCAATGTGCACCGACGACACCTGGAACACGCCAAATCCCATGAACGGCGCCATTGTGAAGTCGTCTAGCGCCAGCACGTCGCCCAGGATGGCTGTCTGCGCCGCTGCCGCGGCCGTGATGCGCGCCGAACAGCGCGACAAAAAGCTAGGCGGCGGCGGGTCCGCAAAAGGCAGCTTGGCCTCCGGGTACGGGTACATGGCTCGACACAGAAAACACATGGACAGGAGCAGCTGCAGGTGCAGGTAGACGAGCACGGTGCCCTGGTTGTTTGTGTCCATGGCAATGAGGTTTGCGCGCGAGTAGTGCAGTTGCGGGGGGATGGCCTGGAAGAGCCGCTGCATGCGCTCCTCGAGCGTGTGGAACGTCGAGCCCGGCAGCCACGGCGGCGTGGTTTCGTGCGCAAAGCCCTCCATGGCGTACTTGTTGATGTCGCACCACAGCAGCGTGGTCAGCAGCACGTACGCGTAGGCGCCGCGCGGGACAACAGGAGCATTGGCCATGCCGGGCACCGGCGGCGGCATGGACCCGTCGAGCGCCTCGACCATCACCGGCATGTCGTGCTCGTAGTAGTAGTCCGGGCACGGCAGCTGTATGCGCAGGGTATCTGTGCGCAGGTGGACCTGCCAGTGCGGACCGGAGTGCGCGAGGCGGTCCAGCGTCAGCAGCGACCAGAAGGTACGGCGGCGCTCCTCGCGCTGCTGGAACGTCAGCGTCGGGTCGCTGGGCTCAATGTGCAGCTCGAGTGTCGTGGCCATGCGGATGGCCAGCGACACGTAGATCATGGCGCGCTTGCCCTTGGGCCTGAAAAAGTCGTTTTGCACGATGAGAATGAGCGCCTGCACGGTCTCGAGCGTAGGGTCGTCGAACTGCGACGCGAGCTCGGCGCGCGCGGCTGCAATGAACGACTGGCCGGCCTGCCAGGGCACCTCTGAGACGAGCGACGGGTGGCGCGAATAGCGCGCCGTGAGCCCACACAGCGCCAGCAGCAGTGTCGAGTTGACGCGGCCCTGCTTGATGCGTGGAATCAGCGTGGGCTTGTGCAGAAAGTTGTAGGTCTGGTTGTGGATATTACGGAAGTACAGCTGGGCGAGGTGGACAATCATGTCGACGGGCGGCAGCGACCTGTTGGCGAGCCGCGGCTGCTGGACGATCGTCGTGACGGACTCGAGGCCCAGGTTGGACCGGATGTTGACGTAGCCGCTGTTGACAGTGCCCCTTGTCTTGCCGCTGTCGACGTCGATGCCGCCCTTGGGGTGGATCGTGACAAACTGTGGGCGGTACCCGGGGTTTGTTACGCAGTTGATATATTTCTCGAGGTGCTGCATGCGCCGGTTGAGCATCTCCATATAGCCAAAGCGCGAGCCGCGGTTGCGCACGACGGGGTATGAGCAGTGGATATTGAGACGCAGGCAGTTCGAGCACGCCGGCCGGCACGAAGAGCACTTGATCTTCTTACGGCGGCAGCCTATACAGGCCACAATGGGCTTTTTCTTCGAGATCGAGTTGGGCGGGCTGGGCGAGGACATGGACTATATGGTAGAAATGCAAAAGTAGTTGGTGTTTTTATTTTGTTGTCCAAAGAGTAGAAAGGACCGGTGGAGTGATTTGCAGAGTGAAAAAAAAAAAAAAGGATCGCGATGTTGAGATTTGAGATTCTTGGCGGTGGGCCCACAGGGTGAAGTCGAGATCTTGGGCCGGTGGGGAAGCTCCGGACTTTCCCCGCAAATTCAGCCGTGTGTGTAGGCAGGCAGAAATACGAGATACGAGGCGCGGAGTCAGCGATGTGTAATGATTGGTAATCGTCTATTGAGATGACTAATATGTACAATGCGGTGTAAGGCGGAAGACGGAAGTCGCAGGTTCGTGCGCAGGTCGGGCTCAGACGTGGGTCGGTCCCGGGGCGTCAAACTCCTCGTAAAAGTCGTGCAGCATGTCCGGCTTGAACGGCCAGTCGGCAAAGGCCTGCACAACGGCCTCGACTTCCTGCAGGTTCATGTCCCACGGGGCCTTTTTGAGCAGCGGCGCGGGCAGCTTGGCCGCCAGATCGACCTGCGCGCCGGGCCCTAGAATTCCCAGGGCCTCGGTGAGCGGGCGCGACCGCAGAATGAACAGCGTGCGGATGACGTATTCAAAGTAGTCGACGTGCGGAACGGCGCGCTCGACGGGGTCCATTTGCAGCAGCACGACCTGCGCCGAGGCGTTGACGCTCTCAATAAACCAGTCCTTGGGGCTCGCGACGACGAGCGGCGGGTGGCCGGGGACCTCTAACTGGCGCGTGCCAATCACAAGCGTCGTGTCCGAGCAGGCCTCGGTCTGCACGCTTGCGCGGTGCCGCTGCTTGGTGCCAGCCGCCGCCAGCATCTTGGCCGCCGTGGCAAAGCGCACCCACAGCAGCAGCCTCACTCGGCCGTACTGCTGTAGCCAGTTGCGGTTCATCAGGCAGTTCAGGTACTGCATGGCCAGCTGCTCACCCTGCACGCTGGTCAGGTTGGCTGTGTAGATCAAGTGCGGGTTGATGCCCTGCTCGCGCGGGTGCGCTACCGGCGTGTACACACCGGCCTCCGCCAGATCTGTGAACGTCGACCACCGGAACGGGTCCTCCTTGCGCAGCTGGACGGTCGGGTCGCCGTCGGGCCCGATCTCCTGCTTCAGGTACTTTTGGAAGCTTGCCACAGGCTCCAGCAGGACATGGTTGGCCGGCTGGACGGCGTGGTGCAGCGCTGTGGACCACACGGCGGGCCCCGGATAGGCGTCGATGATGGTTGTGTTGTGGCCGCGGTAGAACTCCGGCAGGCCCAGTTTCTCAAGGGCGGACATGCACAGCTCGTAGTTCTGCGCGTGCCGCCGCCCAAACGCCTTTTTCAGTGACGGCTGGATGGTCTTGAGGTTGAGCATGATGGTCCTTTGATCCTAGGGTCGGTAGTAATATAGTCCGGACCTATTCAGATCAATTTTTGTGTGAAAAGTGAAATTTTGTGCCCTAGCCCTGCATTATACAGCAGCGGTGCGTGCTCTTATGTCAGCAGTCTGGAATTGTGAATTTTTGGCGTTACTCAGCAGTGCGTTTGTGCTTACATCATGGGATAAAAACACCGCGGCTTTTTCACGGGCCGTGGGGCCTCAACAACACACGCGATGTGCTGAAGCAGAAGGCGAGCGACAGCGCATTTGTGATGGATTTGAGCAGGTTACACGTACTTTGTGCCGTTACTTCGTGCGTGTACTGTTCTTGTTACTTGCCCTTTGTGACTCAAAAGGTCTGTAAGTGCGCACGGCTGAAATATAGCGCGCAACAGCGTCGACGTTGCGTTGGTTGGCCCTTTTTTTCTCTCTTCCTTTCTTGGCGTCACAAGAGACATGTCGCTATCCCACTGCCCATTACACTCGCCGAGTCGCACTTGTTTTCCCACACATCACCACCACCACCACCACCAATTTTCCACCCACCACACCTCCTTCCACTCTTCCATCTCCTCCTCCTCCTGCTCCCCACCATCGCCACTACTCCCGCCTTCACTATCGCCCGGCGTCGTCGTTGCTATCGACTTGGTCACTTTATCTGCAAATTAGGGTTTTGCAACTTCTTTTTCGTTCTCACCACCACACTCAACCACTCACTCCCTTGACTCACCACCACCACCACCACAATGGACATCTCGGAGAGTACGCCGAACGGGCTCACGAAGAAACGGAAACGCGTCACCCGCGCCTGCGACGAGTGTATGTCCACACACCTCCCTGTCCCTCGTATATATATGCTAATCCTCCCCAGGCCGCAAGAAGAAGGTCAAGTGCGATGGCCAGCAGCCTTGCATCCACTGCACCGTGTACTCGTATGGTAAGCTTCCCCACACTTCCCGCCTCACTACTAATTTCTAGAATGCACCTACGACCAGCCCAGTAACCGCAAACGCATCCCAGACATTCGCCGCGTAGAGAACAAGCTCAAGTGCGCGGAGCTGGTGCTCGAATCCGTCATGCCGGGTGTCGACATCTTTAACCCGTCCTTTGACATCCAGTCCTTTCTCGAAGCCGTCCAAAAAGCCCGCAACGACGATCCCTCGTCGACTTCCTCGCCATACAACGCCATCAAACTCGCACACAAGGGCATTTCCTCCGTCCTGGCCCTCAAGGGCGGCAACAATGAAATCGACGAGGAAACTGGCCTCCCCAAGGGCAGTGTCCATCCCTCTGCTGACGAGCCCATCCTCTACTCTCCAACCGCCTCGCCCATCGACCATTTGTCACTCAACGGCCGCGAAATCAAAATCATTCTCCCGCCAAAGCACGTTGCCTCGGAGCTTATCGAGGCCGTCTGGGACAATGCTTGCGTGCTTTTCCGCTTTTACCACCGCCCATCGTTTATCCGCGACCTCGACTTGCTCTACGAAACAGACCCAGATGACTACACAAACAAGCAGTACAAGATCCTCCCCCTCGTATACTCTGTCATGGCCGTCGGAGTGCTCTTCTCCATGGACAAGTGCGAAAAACTCGGCTTTAAAGATGCCAGCGAGGGCTACAAGTACTTTGTCGCTGCCCGCAAGCTCATTGATATCGCCGACGCTCGCGATACGTATGCCATTCAGAGCATTGTCATGATGATTATCTTTTTGCAATGTAGCGCACGCCTGTCAACCTGCTATTCATATATCGGCGTAGCCCTGCGCAGTGCTCTGCGCGCCGGCCTTCATCGCAAAGTGGCATACAACTTCAACCCCATTGAACTAGAAACGCGGAAAAGGCTGTTTTGGACAATTCGCAAAATGGACATTTACGTCAACGCAATGCTGGGCCTTCCGCGCTCCACAGCCGAAAGCGACTTTGACCAGGAGCTCCCCGACGAAATCGACGACGAAAACATCACGGAAGACGCGTATTATCCGCAGAAAGAGGGTAAACTCTCGTCCGCAGGCATTGCCAACGCCCACACCCGGCTAATCACCATCCTCTCGCATATCATGAAGTACATCTACCCTGTCAAGCAGGAAGTCGTCTCCGCCACACCGCTCTACAATGTGACGCATTCAAAAGTGAGCAAAATGGAAGCCGAGATCCGGGAATGGCTCGAGTCGCTACCACCGGAGCTCAAGCCAGGCGCAAACCCGCCAGTGCAGTATCTCAAGGCAAACCGACTGCTCAACTTGGCTCTCTGTCACGTCCAAATAGTGCTCTACCGACCCTTTATTCACTACTGCAGCCCCAAATTCACCGGCGACGAAAAAGCCCGCGTGTCGGCACTCAACTGTATTGGCGTGTCCCGCCGCGCCATGTACCTTGCGCACGAGCTGACTAGTCAAAAGCTACTGAACGGAGCCTACTGGTTCAGCATATACACCATATTTTTCAGTGTCGCGTGTCTTGTGTTTTACGTGCATGAGAACCCGCTCGATAGCGAAGCTGTTGAGATCCGGCGCGATGCTGAACTCGGCAAAAACGCGTTGACATCGCTCAAGGATAGCAGTATGAGTGCAGCCCGCACCTACAATCTGCTCAACACGCTTTTCGAGCAACTCAATCGACGAACAGCCAAGATGCCTGCTCCGCGTAGCGCAGGCAACACCCCCATTGACACGCAGAGTGAGTTTGGCAGCGCTGCATCGTCTAGCATGGTAGAAGATGGTGGCGGCGACTCCCACGAAACAAGCCCGCGCGCCAAACGCATAAAAACACGACCGGCGCGCGTCACCTTGCCGCAGAACTTTGGCGTCACCGCCACAGCTGCCGCCGAGTCTGCGAATGGATTCCCGTACGTTGAGCCAAACAACGTTACTGGAGCGCCCTTGACAAACGAGCCAGTTGCGGCGGACATTGCAAGCCTATCTGGCTCGAGCGAAGGGCGTAAAACAGAGTCGCCGCATTTCTATGTGCCAGGCATTATGGACCAGGTGGATGCGCAGTTGTTTGGGCGGTTCCTTCCGCCGTATATGCTGCAGCAACAGGGCAACTCTGGTGATGTGTACGAAAATGACTGGGCACACAATCCTGAACCGTCGGGCACAGGTGCCGCTGGTACGGCAACAACAGGGGGATTCGACTGGGCCCGTAATGGTAACGGCAGTGGATTCAACGCGAGTGAAGATTACAATCTCGATTTCAAAAAGGGAGCGCAAACCTCTCTGCAATCTACACAGCCAGTTTCCCTCGCGCAACCAGCGGCAGCGGCGCCAGCACCAGCGCCTAAAGACACGGAAGAAGCCGACCGGCGATTTAGCCTGTCAAGCTTGTTCAACGGATCCAAGGACTGGGAAGCCTTGCTAGCCGACCACAATGAGTTGTCGGGACTCAACAGCTTCATGGCTCAGTAGACCATGGGCATGGATAATGGATGTTTTTAATTTGTTTCTTGTTTATCGCCGGCCCTTGTATGTTTTGAATATGTTTGTTTTTTGGTTAATGGGTATATGGCTTAATAGTTTATCAAGTATTTGAGAATTGTATTAAAATTATAGATGAGACAGTAGATCAGGCACGCATAGCTGTTCAGTTGTGTGTTGAAAGTAAACGGCAAGGATGCGGGCTGATCGCCACGACCCAACGATTACAGTAAATGTTTGTGAAGGAGGGACGTGAAGCCAAATCACTGAAGCCAACGTGAGCTTGCCTTGGCCCCTTTGTACTCCAACACAACTTGAGTTATTTCATTTGATGATGCATTCAGAACAGGCAAGCTTGCTGAAGACTAATCCAGCAGGCCCGCCCTCCCAGCCACGAAGTGTCTATTGAGTACCTCTCGGTAGGTCAATCGACAGCGCTGCTTTCTCCTTCTTGCATCAAGTGACTTCATGGCTCAGTGGCTGGCTCAGCCGAGAACCTTGAGCTCACTCGTTGCCGCCGCAGGTTCCACAACGGCACCTGCGAGAACTCAGGCGCGAGCTCTGGTGCCTCGCCTTGCACGAACCTATCTGAGACATGAAGATGTGGGCCACAATTGCCCTATACGTCGATGACTTACTGATTGTATCATCAACAACGAACTCAGTAAATTTAAACACGTCTGTTTGGTTATCGCATTTATAGCGTGTACGGCGAACTTCTCGCCATCTACTTGTCTTACGGATAATCTTTACGGACAATAAACAACTGGAGTTTTTCCTCGTTCAGTCCAAGAATCGTTGTCTGTTTTTTTCTTTTTTTCAACTACTATCCGCCAATGATGGCAACGCCATTATTTTAATTTATCAACAGTAAGTTCATGCAAGCTCATTCCGCACTGGCAGCCCTATTTCGTGTAAAGTGCGCTACGGCGACTTCCGAAATAGATCTCGAGGCTCTATAAAGTCTCTGTCTGCGGGCTATTCTATTCATGGGACGCATAAGGTATATGAACTTAGCTCTTGTTAGACTAGCCCAGGGACTTAATGCTGTATGAAACTGGCCAGGAACGGCTGAGCTTCTTCGTATGCTTGTTAGCCTTGTCTTTAGTGAAGGCCAGGCTAAGACGAACTCCTTTCCTCTTAATTTTAATTCTGTGAATTACGATTGTTTTGCCATACAAGTATTGACTGAGCCAAGTTGTACACAATTTTTTATTTTTTATAAAAAATTTTTTTTTTATTCCTGTCATTTGGTATGTATCAAGAAGTCCTAAATTAACAAGACTTACTATTCTTTGGTTGCCGTAGTAGTCTGACTTTGTGTGCGCACAGCGGGAATAACGACTTAGCCACCACTATCGTCGTTTATACAGCTGCTTATTTTGCTTGAAAGGGTAAATTCAACAGCGAAGGAGTTTTTGTCTACCCTTAAGAAATAGTATGTGTGACAAATTCCTAATTGGGACTTTCAGGCCCAATCTCTGTCCGGGCGTGGCATGCTTCTCTTGAACATCGAACTTGACGGTTTGTTACTGGAATAATATAGCAGTCAAAGTAGTGTAGAATTGTATTGAGACACCTTAATTTGACCGACAGTGAGGACTTACTTTATGGTTATGGGGTTGCCTGGCCTGATCTTCTCGCACATAGGGTCAAAAAAAGTAATAATATGGACATTGAAATTTGGCTTGTTCATATCCATGTCTGCAGGCAATCAATACTAACCTTTGTTAATGCCCCAAAACTGCCAATTCGTAGCAAGCCGTAAAAAAGTAATATTTTTCTGTTTCTGTGTGTATGTAATGATAGTGATGTGCTGCGCTACGTAGATGCTACCAGAGCTATTTTATTCAGCGTGTTGGTTCATTGGTGACAGCACATGTCCCCGCGCTGTCAATTATGTTGAATTGTTTATCAAGAAACGAAGAGGTTCTGGGAGAATCGTTGCCCTTTTACATCATCATCCTTGTTCTATAATAACTTAAGTTTCCATATTCAGTCAGACGTTTCAGCAGCTAGCTAGGATCTTCAAAATATTGCAGTTCGTTAGTGGCGCCGATGTCTTGACCTGGTATGTAATGAATCCATAATTTTATAACCTACGCACTCAAGTCATCTAAAATTCATAGCTCGTCTGTACAGCTTAATACGGGTCATTCAGCTCTGCTCCATCTACTGGTTGTAACTTTCCCAACGCGAGTATAGGGTGTGGTGAGTATTGTTGCCCTGTGGCTAAACAAAATTCATAGACGTATTCTTTCCTACAGTTTTTGCCTGTTTTGTTTTACTTTATTCTACGTGGGATGGTCAAGAGTTTAGTTCTCTGGAAAGCCACTAGAGAAGCATGCACAGTTCAAGCGGGTGCTTGAATACGGCCAGTCAGTCGTCACTATAGCGTTCCACAACAGCCTAAGTGGGTATCTCTCTTTACTCGTTGGTCGATAAGCTCTACAGGGTTAATAAATGCAAGTAGTTGCCGGTTGTCATTGGATATTTTCCAGTATGCACTCAACCGTCTTATTTAAAAGAAAAATTAAAAACATTATTGCTCAACAGTCTTTCAATATTTTATTTACTACCACTATCAATACTAGGCCAGGACAAAATATGTGAGAGCAGAACTATATTTACGAATTTCAGGACAAAATATAAAGCAGGTGAGGTAAAATCTACGGGCCTCAGTATGGAATCTACAGGCATCAAGATGAAATTTTTCATGCATAATTTTGTTAATCTTGTTCCAAATATCATGTAAAGTGTCCATGGGTGTCTCCTCGAAATACACGCGCGTTGTAAAAGGTTGTTACGACACTTTCAGTGGTGAAATTGCTTGAAAGTTGAGACTAGCTACTGTCTCCGTCTTTTAGATCTAAATCACACCATTTACGTTCATTGGCTTGAAGTGTTCACCTACTTGCCTGACTTTGCGACACTATCTCTGGGATCTCATTCGATCGGTGCAACCTGCGTACCTTGCTATTATCCCAGCAGTCAATTCAATATTGCTAAATAGGGAGTTACGGAGGAGAGACTCAATACATAAGTTGTCTGGAACTTGTGATACTATAGCCTAATACTGCTATTATAGCCCTGTGTCCAAACAGAATTCATTGCTGTGCGCTTTATTGCAGTTTTCGAGATTTTTTACTCCAGTTTATTGTACATGTATATGTACACATGTACATAAAACAAAAAGGTTATGCCTTTGCAAAACTGAACGAGCACTGATATAAGGAGTTACTTGGTACAGTCAGTAACTCTTCCTGATAGCGGCCAAAAATATCTCTAGTCACATCTGTTTTTCCCCATCTGCTTAAGCGCTACATAGTTAAAAAAATGTATCTAGTTGGATTTATATTGAAACTTCTCGGTTCTATAGATAAATGAATGTTGTTCAAGAAATAATCAACAAGAGCTGTAAACACAAGATGCAAAAATAACCTATAAGAATATGAATGTTACAGCGTGTTTTGCTGTTTACACAGAGAGGAATAATATTTGTGAAACCCGTCTATTTCTTGAAGGTCGTCCCTGGAAGCTTCTTTCAATAACTGCGGAAGAGGTGTGAAATCCCGATGTGGTTAAAGAAATCCCACGGTGTTTGAACGTCATCGTTATAAACTTGGGGTCAGACAGACCCGACAACCATCTTAGCGATGACCTCATTGACGTACCCGGCAAGAGAAATTCACTCGTCGCTACTTTCCGGAATCTATTTACATGTACATGTAATTTCTGATACCTTAATAGCTGTGTTAGTTTTGCTGTTGATGATCAATGGCTCGTTGGGTTTCTTGAGCAGGCACGACAGACAAGCTGAATAAAAACAACTCAAAAATTATGGTCTCTGGCGGGATCGAACCGCCGATCCTCGCGTTAACCGTTACAAGGAGTTGTATTAGCACGATGCCTTAACCAACTGGGCCAAGAGACCAACTTTTTGACGTGTAAGAAAGCCGGATGGCTTTCTGCATGGTACAGGAGATAAGAGGACCGATGGCAAGGGCCGACGGGAACGACCCGAAGGAATGGGGCATTTGGCGCAGTGGCTACGGTTCGGCGCGGGTTTGGATTGACTCAGTGGTGTCTTGGGTTCGATTCCGGCCATAACCAAATTACCCCCATTCCTTGCCACCATAAGTGA
>JAJMAG010000218.1:26536-39591 GCA_030564905.1 Geotrichum fermentans
AGGGTGAGGACTCTCGGCCGACTCGGGCTGTGGTGGCTGTTCCTGACCCCCTACACATCAGGAACAAAAACGGCACCAACCAAAGAAATGGCAAATCTATGCGAACAAAAACATAGTAAATACATAAACGAACAAGGTCTCTGGGGCTGTCAACCAGCCACGATGACCTGGCTAAAATATATCATCATCATCATCATCGGGAACGACCCGGGCCTTGCAAGTATAAGAGCTTTGAGAACGACGGTGATGAAAGTAAGAAGATAAAATATAACGTGAATTTGTACTATGTTTCGCTGGTGAAGAAATAAAAGAAGCTATGGAGGATAAACTAAAATATATATACTTGAGATGAACTTGAGGTGACAAGATGAATTAGCCTGATATAGGATTAACGCAGTGTAATCGTTGAAGGCGTTGCGTGACCGGATTGAAGGATGCTCCAGTGAAGCAAGATTAGAGCGAGATTGTGAGCCGGGTAAAAATAGTTAAGATGACGTGACTCGAAGAGGAGCACAGTAAGACAAACAAGCAGACATTCAACGAGGGGAAGATAATAGTCGGAGGAGTAATTAAGCGAGGCCGACGTAGTGCGAGATTCTTAAGAAGGTTAAGAACAAATAGGAATCAGTAACGCAGAAGAACGGATAAGGAATGCATGAGTGAGGAAGTAAGACGGCGAGGCGAAGCCGAGCATAATAGAAGTAATCACAAGATTAATAAGAAGATGGATAAGACAAGCGGAACAGTCGACAGAAGTGAACGGAGAGGAAGACAGTACTCTTGAGAAGGGGTTCTTGGAGAAGAACTCGATAGACTGGACGAAGCATCGTCAAGAATAATAACGACTGTCAGATATCATGAGAGGCAATGATAAGGAAGTCAGATCTTCGATCTGACTGAACAGAACGCCAGGTGAATGATATAATCAAATAAATGCTTAATAAAGCTTAGAGGGATATGAGCTAAGTCAGATTTCTCACATGACGTTCAAATTTTACCAATTTACTAGATGCAAGTACACTAAAAAAAAGAAGAAGCTCGCAAAATGTTGTTAAAATGGATTTCGTGAAGCCCGGTCACCTGAATTTTAAAAATCTTAATGAAACACGCTGCTTAAATTTATTTACGAGCTTTTATTATGACTAGCCAAAAATAGAAAAATAAATAAATAAAACTACTCCCGTTCTTACCCAATCGAATTCCGTTGTATTCCAAGTTTTGTGACAGGATATTTATTTGTGAAATCTGTCCTGAAGGTTAAATTTTTCACGTTTTTTGGACAACAAATTCTTATTCGAGTGTTCTAATCTCTTTGTAGTGAGAATCTGACACTTTTTCAATAGTCAGGGTATAATTGGTTTTTTTTCGCCATTTCACTTCAATGGGTCAAAAGCGCATTTACGGAGTGGCATCAAATGCCCCATCCAGACCAGCTTATCGTACAAAATTGGCCTGAAAGAATTTAGAATAATAGGTGGTGTTGAAAATTGTTTTGATCGAGACCCTGCCAAACCCACCAGGCCCCAACGATCATTTAAGATGGTACTGTCACGGGGCGAAACGAAGTAAGCAAAAAGTACCATCGTCGTCAAGAATTCGTGATTGAGTTTGCAATTTCCTGATTTCTGAGAATGTAAATTGGGGGGACTTAGCCACACCATCTCAATATTCGAAATGGCTAAACATGTGAGTTAGTAAATGCTCACCAGCTACATGCGTGTATCTTTTACTTTCAGACTTTTGCAGTTAATCACCTTCCAGTATCATCACTGAAACAGGCCAAATTAAGAAAATGTACACTTATCACAAGTGGACTTTGAACTATTTGCTAGATTTATTTATTTTACATCAACATTTGTGACCTATAATCCAGTTTTGGATTCCGCTTATAAACTTACAAAAATAGATCATATGAAATTCGTATAAGCACTTAAAATTGAGAGTTCAATTCAAATTTGGATTAGTACACAAAGAGTCTGAAATCTGTCCGGTTGTGGTGCGTCGCAAGCTGGAGATGGCAATAACGTTCAGAAGTCTCGTCAATAAAACAAAGCCTCACCAGGCCTCATAGATAGAATATTTGGAAAGGCATCAGAAGCAATTAAAGGGTACTATTATTTACTTTTGTCTTATTTTTTTAGAAATTGCTAGAGATAGACTGCATATTTTCGTGTTTTTCTTTACTGTAGTCAGTAAGGAGCGCTACTGGTCATCTCTCAGGAGTTTCAACTTGGTGCACTTTTGAAGTTCAGAAACTGCATATCTTTGGTGGATAAGATCCTTTAACATGTACACAGCTTCCAATGATGGCCACCCTTATAAGTAGCCCATTGTAACTCCGCCGTCTCAGAGACCTATACCACCACCATAGAAACATGTGTCTTTTTTTAAGCACCTTGTACAGTATTACGTATGCTGATTATCTCACATTTTGACAGTCTCGTTTCGAAACAGACTTTGAAGGCAAATTTTGGGCCTGTTACAAGCCTGATTTACGAGATTTGGTTTGTAAAGGGCCAAAGTAACAATCACTCCTTACTCTACATTTAAATATGTAGTCTAATGAGTAGGAGAAAGATAATATAGTTCAGAGCAGAATCCTATCTGTATTGTATGGTCTGTGCGTGGTTAGGCTTTTGGTCAACTTAAAAGAAAGGAAATACCTTCACAGCTTAACTATGTTAAGCTTCAATGTTGTACCTAATTTCATTCTCATACCACAACTGTTCTATTGCTGAAATATAGTAAGACCGTACTTGAGTATTTTGTGAGAGCTTCGATTTCATGTTAAAGAAGTTTCAGGTTGTAAGCGTTCTATCATGTATATTTCCTACACGGCGGCGCGTTCGCAACGAAAACCCTCGTCAAACTGGCTTGCAAATGGGGGTGAAAGATGCTAAAACTTTTGGATCTATTACTTGCGTTTGATAAATTTGTGTTATTTGTGTGCTCTTCTCATCTTTAACATCGAACCGCCGGTTAGTTCATAATGATCTTATATTTTAATCGCCATTTGGGTAGCAAGAGAAACGAATTATAACTGTACGTAAACCGCAGTTGACATATAACAAATAATAATAATAATAATAATAACTAAAACAAGGTATAGCTCTACCTGTTTTCTTCATGCTAAGTTTGATAACGGTGCACCTTCTAAGGAATGCGAAAAACGGTTTGGTATGAATAAGTGCTGAACGCGGCTTACTCTCTCTTTTCTTCTACTCTTTTCTATGCAGACAACTGCATTTTGTTCAAAACAAGTCAATCCCAGACCTAATAACGCAACTCCACTCTCTATAAATCAGAAAATAATTCATCCAAATCTGATCTCCATATCGCCTTCAAGGCCATCAACTATTGCGAATTCTGCTGGTATACACGGCAAATCGGTCAATATACAGCGCATGCCATGCCGTGAATATAAGCTGTATCAGCTCTGGAATCCAAGTAGTTGCAAACTTTCATACCAGTGAGACATCCCTGGAAGATACTTACGAGGAGTCATACCATTTTAGGCGTTTCATCTCAGTGACTTTTAGTGCTTGTTTTTCTAAATGAGTGTGTCGAGCAAGACACGAGTTTAGAACTGCTGGCACCAAGCCTGCATCTAGTGTTCTTGTGTGGGCAGTTTGCATAGACAAAAGAAGTATGCAAACTCATACAGTTTTTTACATGCATTTGAGTAAGAAGAAAAAAAGAAGTATTGAGTGTAAGATTATAAAATGCTAAGCCGCATTGGGGATACAAAATGATTTGAGTTAGCTCTGCCTTGATGTAAGTTGGTACAAAACGACCAGGCTAACTAAAGTCAGCTTAGTGCAATGTCTAGACAAACGCTCGCCGTATATGGATCTTGGCTTTTAATGTGCTCTGGAAATCAGTGCGGAATAATATTGGATTTCACGACACAGTGAGTTTCGGTGATGTGGAATTTTTCACAGTTTGCTAATGCTCGATCCGGGAATACACGTATATTTGTTATGCCATTGTTGCGATCTGTAAGGACAAGCCAGCTTAAGGTTAAAGTTATGTCATTCCTGATCAAGGGCTGATGAAGACCCACCCAGTGTGAATCTATACAGATCTCTTTCAAGACTACTCCTGCGCCACGTTAAATGCTAATTCTGATTACAAGATACACAATACACCACCACCACTAACCACGCTAGACTAACCTCTCGTCGTTTGCGGCACTTGGAATCACAATGCTGATGGGATCCTTGTCATCCCTATATAGCCCGTTCGCAGCGCCATTTGCGCCTCCTGAACGCTTGTAGTATTCGTGCGTCGAGTAGTCAGTAGGCCTGCGTATGCGCGAGAAGAGAAACGGCGGCTTGAGGTTTGCCTTGACGCGGGCCCAGCTCATGGAAGGATGCAGGATCATGGAGCCGACGAGCCAGACGCCGACGGCGACAAAGAGAATGACGGCAAACATGGAGACAGGGGCGATTGTCTGGCGCTGGTTGACGGCGGGACACGCGTGGATGGTGCGGGCTTCAAAGAAGTAGGTGCAGTTATCGAGACTGCCGACAAAGGAGACGGCGCCCGGGCCCTTCATTTCGTGGGCACACTTGAATGAGATAAGAGTAGATGTGGTCAGGCCTGTGTCGGCGCCATCGGCAGTCAAGCAGGGACTGCCACCCGTGTATTCGAGAACCAGGCTGCGTCCGCGGAACTTGGGTGCTGTTGAGAGGGACCCGATGGGCACAATACTGCCGTCCGGATATTTTGCGACGGCCGAGACGTTTGCGGCCGTGGGGTGGTTGGGCAGCGGCAGGAGCAGCGGCGCACAGAAGTTGAGAGTGAAGTTTGCTGGGTGATCATGGCCACGGACCGTCCAGTCGGCAGTGTCGGCTGGGTATGCGCGAGTGAGTGGGCTTAGGTCGAAGAAGTTGCCGGAAGCATGTGAAGTGGTTGTGCAAGGAGGGTCCTCGGGAGGCTCTGGGTGCTTTGGAGGCCGATCTGGATTGAGGGCGGCAGCGGGTATCGCGGGTTCCACTGGAGCAACCTGGACAGCGGCGCCAGCAGCAGCTGCGGCGGCGCCGGGAACAGGGATGGACGGTGGCGTAACGACAGTCATTTGGCCGGGTTATTGTTTCGAAGAGAGGTGGAAGAGAGATAGAGTCGAGGTTGAGCTAAAGGTTGAGCTGGAAGTTGAGCGGAATTTTTAAATTTGAAACCTGAGACGGCAGCGTAGGCTTTGGGCGCGCAGTGTGCGTGCGTAGAGTGGAGCGGTGCGCACTTTGTTTCAACAGAAGGCGCGATGAGGCGAGATGTGTATAAACGAGCGAAAAGCAGCCGGCGAATTGAGTTTTTTTAGCAGTGGAAGCGAGCAGAAGAGGAAGAGCTGGCGGAGGAGAAGGAAATTGAAAGGGCGGAAGGTGGAAGGAGGAAAAGAAATGAGAAGAGAAGCGAAAATAGACAGGATACGCGTGGTACGCGGGATAGACACATTTACACATGTTACGCAATCACTCAGCAATTACGTGATGAAATGACTCAGATATGTGGTAATCATTTGTCATTTGGTTACTCATCTCTGGGTTCTGGTATTTTCCACGTGGCGCGATGATCAGATATACGCAGACCCAGGTATACTCTCCAGCGTGAAATACCTTCCATTTTTAGCCACGTTGCCGGGGTTACCAGTTTTGCCACTGCTCCCGGGTAACGCTCCAGCCTCACCATGACACAGCGTCTGTAACGCTAAAAGTTTTTTAAAAAATTTTCACGACTAGGGTGATGTTGGGGTGGTGAGGGCCGTTTTTTTTTCTCGCTCATATAAAAGCGGCGCATCGCCTCCCCGTCCTCCTTTTCCTTTTCTCTTTTTTCTCCTTGTCGCTCACACCAGAAATCGCTGCATTCTACCTGAGAAAAAAAATCAAACACACTATTCACAATGGGAAAGGAAAAGACTCATATCAACCTCGTCGTCATCGGACACGTCGACTCCGGCAAGTCCACCACCACCGGTCACCTCATCTACAAGTGCGGTGGTATCGACAAGAGAACCATTGAGAAGTTCGAGAAGGAGGCTGCCGAGCTCGGCAAGGGTTCCTTCAAGTACGCTTGGGTTCTTGACAAGCTTAAGGCTGAGCGTGAACGTGGTATCACCATTGATATTGCCCTTTGGAAGTTCGAGACTCCCAAGTACTACGTCACTGTTATTGATGCCCCCGGTCACCGTGATTTCATCAAGAACATGATTACTGGTACTTCCCAGGCTGATTGCGCCATCCTCATCATTGCTGGTGGTGTCGGTGAGTTCGAGGCCGGTATCTCCAAGGACGGCCAGACCCGTGAGCACGCCCTGCTTGCTTTCACCCTTGGTGTCAAGCAGCTCATTGTTGCCGTCAACAAGATGGACTCCGTCAAGTGGTCCGAGGACCGTTTCAACGAGATTGTCAAGGAGACCTCCAACTTCATCAAGAAGGTTGGTTACAACCCCAAGACTGTTGCCTTCGTCCCCATCTCCGGCTGGAACGGTGACAATATGATTGAGCCCTCTGACAACTGCCCCTGGTACAAGGGTTGGTCCAAGGAGACCAAGGCTGGTGCCTCCAAGGGTAAGACCCTCCTCGAGGCCATTGACTCCATTGAGCCCCCTGTCAGACCCTCTGACAAGCCCCTCCGTCTTCCCCTCCAGGATGTCTACAAGATTGGTGGTATCGGAACTGTGCCCGTCGGCCGTGTCGAGACCGGTGTCATCAAGGCCGGTATGGTTGTCACCTTTGCCCCCGCTGGTGTCACCACTGAAGTTAAGTCCGTCGAGATGCACCACGAGCAGCTCGTGGAGGGTCTCCCCGGTGACAACGTTGGTTTCAACGTCAAGAACGTTTCCGTCAAGGATATCCGCCGTGGTAACGTTTGCGGTGACTCTAAGAATGATCCTCCTAAGGCTTGCACTTCTTTCAACGCCCAGGTCATCATTTTCAACCACCCTGGTCAGATCTCTGCTGGATACTCTCCCGTCCTTGATTGCCACACTGCCCACATTGCTTGCAAGTTCGACACTTTGATCGAGAAGATTGACCGTCGTACCGGTAAGAAGACTGAGGACTCCCCCAAGTTCGTCAAGGCTGGTGATGCTGCCATTGTCAAGATGGTTCCTTCCAAGCCCATGTGCGTTGAGGCTTTCACTGAGTACCCCCCTCTTGGTCGTTTCGCCGTCCGTGACATGAGACAGACCGTTGCTGTCGGTGTCATCAAGTCTGTCGACAAGACTGAGGGCGTTGGCAAGGTCACCAAGTCTGCCCAGAAGGCCGCCAAGAAATAAGTATCTGTGTAATGTATTTGTAATCATTATGTAATAATATTTCTGATTTGTCATCAACACTGCCGCCGCCAAGCCGCGAGATGCCGAGCGCCAAGACCACCACGTTGCGGGCGTTGTGGCCGTTTTCTGGCCGCGCAGCCGGGTAACTTGCCAAGACCCGCACTCTGAGACTTAAATACCCGACAGCCCCCCAGTCGCGGGCCTTTTCTTTTCCCTCTCTCCCCATCCACCATCCTCCCCACCAAGCTCACCCTCTCTTTATATGTCTTTCAGCTATTTTCCAGACGACAAACTCACAAAGCTCGACAGCCAGGACCTGCCTACGCAGGCAGAGCTCTCTGCCCAGGCAGATTTCTCGTCTCTCGGCTATCCCGCCCTCGACCCCATGCCCTTCAACCAGTTGATGCCCTCGCCCTCAGCCTCCGAAGACCTGACGCCCTCGCCCAAGACCACCTTTGTGCAGCCGGCAGTGATCTCGCCGCTGCTGTCGTCGAACGGCACCTCGCCCGACCGCCCCGCGTACGGCTCGCCCGCCTCGTCCGTCGCCTCGGACGACGCCAAGCCCGAGCTCTTGGAATGCAAGTGGCAGAACTGCACTGCCACGTTTGTGTCTCCAGAGCTCCTTTATACACACCTGTGTGACGACCACGTCGGCCGCAAGTCCACCAATAACCTCTCGCTTGCTTGCCGCTGGGCCAAGTGCCGCGCTATTACCGTCAAGCGCGACCACATCACCTCTCACGTGCGCGTTCACGTACCACTCAAGCCGTTCAAGTGCGAGTTCTGCAAAAAGAGCTTCAAGCGGCCCCAGGACCTAAAAAAGCACGTCAAGACCCACGCCCAGGAAGGTGGGCGTGAAGACGACGCCTCGCGCGACTCGTATGCCCAGTCGCAGCAGCCCCAGTTGCACCCTCAGCCGCACGTCCAGCACCACAACCACATTCCCATCCAGCAGCAACAGCCCCAGTACCAAATGCCCGACTACAGCCAATACAGATACCCGTTCTTTGAGCAGCCTCAGTATGGTGGGTATGAGCAGCCGCCGCAAGAGTCGCGCAAGCGTGGTTATAGTGCCGCTCTCGATCTGTTTGACGACATCAAGCGCCAGCGCATCGAGCCTACATACAACAACGACTTTGCTGCGCGTCTGAGCACTATCGAACAGCTCGTCGGAATCAGCGGACCACTGCCACGCACTACCCGTCCCCTCGCAGTTCCTGCATCGCTAGCACCACAACAGCCAGCCGATCCACTGAGGCAGCTGCGTGGCCTGCGAACACAGCAAGAGCTGCTTGACGCAGACCAGTTTTTATCACAACTGTCTTCGACGCTGCCGCTCAAGGCCCCTGCACCGGTGCCCACACAAGACTACTTTGCCCCACTGCCAAGTACCACCAGCTTCAACACATACCCCTCTCAGCCCATGTCGAGCTTGAACGTGTACCCGTCTCTGGACGCCGACGTCCCAAGTGCAGCCACCTACTCGCCGGAGCACCCACAGGTCGCTTCTCGCTACGACTACGAGAGCGGCAAGCGCTACGCCGTGGGCGTGTCGCAGCGCAGCTCCAAGCTCGCGGACGACGCTTCCAAAGATACTGCCGAAACAGACGAGACAGACGAGAAAGATGCTGCCAAACCAGATGCTCCCGAGACAGACGCTGCCGACGATCTCGCTGGCGCTATGGGCAAGCTGGAAATTAAGGAAACTGAGGAGGACGTTGTTTTGCGTCATGCCGAGGTGATTAGACGGATCCGCAGCATGATTGCAGACATGCTCAAGGAAACACCTTCCAAGGATGACAGCAAAGTAGAAGACAAGGAGCAGATGTACCCCACCGTTACTGCTTTTTAAATGTTCGGACAAGTCGAAATTTTTTTTAATTTATATCGTGTATGTAGTAGTTGCTATTTTTTATTTATTTATTTCTTTTTGTGAGGCGTGAGCAATGTAAAGTGGTGATGGTTGTCATGATCTGAGCGAAGGAGTGGAATGATTTCGTGGCTGTGGACCTGGCGCCTTCAAGCGAGTTCGGCGAACAAGGACGTGAAATATTTCACATGCGTTCGGCTCTTGTGGCAGCAAAGTGAGCGTCTGTGATAAAAGTCCCAGAGCAGCAGTGCTCAGCCGCGCCTCAAAGTTAGGACTACACATTATTGAGCTATAACTTATAACAAACATGAACTAGACTGTCTTCGACCTAGGCCTCTGCAGTCCAGGGTTTGCGCAGCCTGAAGCCCACATACTTTTTAGGCTTGGGCTCGGGCTTGGCCTTTTGCTCCAGCAACATCTTGCACCCTTCTTCCATTCCTTCTCCCAGCCTGTAGTAGTTGTACTTTACATACGAGTTCATCTTCTTCTGGAACGCCGCCGTGAACTTCTCCTCGGGGTCATTGTAGACGTGCTGGTTGAGCCAGGTCTCGCGGGACTGCCGGCGGACCTCCTTGTGGAACGGCGAGTGCCGGGTCTTGTCCTGGTAGAACTCCTTGACGCCGTTGAGGTACGCGTCGCGGTGGTCGGAGTGGTGCCGCGCAATCATGTTGGCCAGCAGCGTGGAGCGCGCCTCGTTGGCGGCGGGCTTGTATTTTGTGCTGGCGCGGCGCTCGGGTCTCGGCAGTCGTTCGAACTCAATGAATTGCGGGCTCTCGGGCTCCTCTTCCTCCTGTGGGTCTACCTGGGAACGTGCGCGTGTGTGTGGCCGACTTAGGGGACTGGTGGGTGCTCGCTTTGGAGCCCTTGAGCGCACCCAACTCGCAAAGCTAGACTCTTCGGGCGCTGAGCTGAGGGACGCATGCACTTCGGTTCTCCAGGAATCTATACCCAGAGGTGTGGGAGCAACTGGTCTGGAAGGACCGGGCTGAGCGGCGGCAAGCTCGCTGAGGCCCTCAATTGCAGTGATAGGTGGGAACAGCGCTGACGCGGAGTTGGAATTAGGGCTAACTGGTGGGCTGGAGGGGCAGGACAGAGTATCGTCAGGCTGGCTGGGAACAGGCGCGGCCGGATTGCCGAGACCCTCTACTAAAGAGATAGGCGGGACTACTGTTGACGTAGTACTACATGTAGAAGAATCATCATCTAGATCTTCAAAAGTAGTGCTATACGGGAACGGTGCTCTTATGGTGCTGCAAGAGCTATCCGAGGATGGGCTGGAAGGGCGGGACATATTTTCTTCATAGTAGCCTGGGCCAAGCATGAACGGCTGGCCGAGGTCCTCAATTGCAGTGATGGGAGGGAACAACGCCGATGTCTGACTAGAATAAGAGCCAACAGAGAACGGTCTGGAAGGGCCGGGTTTATCATGTGCAAAGTGGCTGGGAACAGACATGGTCGGCTCTTCTAGATCTTCCATTGCGGTGATAGGCGGGAACAGCATTGATGCGATACTAGAATAAGAGCTGACTGAGGACGGACGGGAAGAGCCAGGCTGGCTATCTTCAAAATGGCTGGGAGCAGTCATTGACGGCTGGCCGAGATCCTCAATTGCAGTGATGGGTGGGAACAGCGTTGATGCCTTACTAGAGGTAACCTGCTCGCCTAGACCCTCAGTTGCAGTGAGGGGCGGGAACAGCGCTGGCACAATGCTGGAATTAGAGCTAACTGAGGAGGAGGGGCCGGGCTGAGTATCCTCAGGCTGGTCCAGAAAAAGTATCGAGGGTTCACCCAGATCCTCAATTGCGGTGATAGGCGGGAATAACGCTGATGTATCCATAGCAGTAGAATTTCGTTCTTGTGTCATTGTAAGCTAGTAGTATAGTTCTGTTGATTTCTGGCTTGGCCTTGGAAACATGAGATCTCAATTCATTTATATAGCCTACAAATTGAAGACCTGCTATTTCATTCTAAACGCCAGTATGGCATCTTCAAAGTGGATCTATTTAAAACAGGAATGTCCTACATCATACAGCCCCGGAAAGTGATGTTTTCAGAATTGAATGTGTCGGTTTTCTTTTCAGTTGGGAAAGAGGAAACTGCCTGATTGATGAGTGAATACACAAGTTCGGCTCAAATGGGAGACTTTTATCAAGACCCTTTTTAACTTTCTGTGCGAAAGAAGACAGAAGCTGCTGAATAAGGTATTTCAAAAAGACCCTTCTTATTTTGCTGGGAAGTTTCTTGGATTGTATTTTGATCTGCAAATAGTTTAAATTCACTTCTGAGCTGTGCCAAATGCTTGTTCCTGGGATTCTAGACACAAAGTCTGAAGAGGGATCGAGTAGAGTATAAATTGAGCGTTCCCATGTAAGGTTTTGGCTGCGGCAATAGCATAACACTTTAGTCGATTGAAAAAGCTCACAAGTACCTGTGCTGATTTCTTCGATCTTAGTGGTACAAACGTACAATAGCTAAAGTCTTGCCAACTGATTTCCCCCCAGCGGCCGACTCTTTTGCAACTCCTAGAAAGACGAAATCTCAATTAATTGATTTTTCAATCTTGCTTCTTTAGTGCTCTTTTTACGTCTTTCATGATTTGCTTTTCGAACCAAAAGGTCCACCTCGTAACGGTCCAAAACGAGTACACACAGAAACGTTAAACTCTACGCAAGATAATCATTAGGCAGGGAAAGACACTGTGGAAACTCATCCTCCCCTTGGAAGAAAAAATCAGTGCGGAAGCTGGAAGGACAGTGCTGGAATAATCCATTGGAAAGCCCGAAAGAGGCCAGCTATGTAGCTGAGCCTAAGGGCAAGAAGGAAAGATCGGCAGAGAGCGCATTGGCAGGACCCCTGGGAAGAGGGAAGCATTAGCGTGGGGGCTGACCTTTGAGAAAAATAGAGCCGGAACTGATCTTCTCTGAAAACGTGGGGAAGGACTAATCCTGCGGAAAAAAACGTAACGATGCTAACGTCTGTTACCTCCGAGAGCCTGTGGCCGTAATCGAATCGGTCGATAGAAAAGGACGAGGATTCTCTCTACCGGATCCTGAATGCGCGATTTGCATCGCGACATCGACTGGTAGAAACCCAATAACTGGGGGAATGTTGATGTCAAGTAACTTAAGCATCCTGCTCTGAAGGAGGGTGTGAATTGAAACTGCTAGGGATCAATGCGTGGGATTGTGTTTCTTGGTTGTAATAGTATTAGGTCAGCAGAATATTTATGACCAATATGATTGTTTTGATAACCTGATAATTCAAAAAAAGAGCTTTACTCTTGAAACAACTGAATCTGATAGGGTCGTCTAGACAGTCTAGGCCATTTAGACAATCAGCACCACCGCTAATGGACTCGGGTCCCCCGGGTATCCTGGCTGGCTGCTAACGTCTATAGAGTACGTAAACCGCAGTTGACATATAACAAATAATAATAATAAAAATCTGATAAGAGCTGCTGGTGCAATATTAGAACTTCAGGCCATATAGATTTTATCACTATTACTATTATTCTTATATAAAAGTTAAAGGGACTGAAAAGCATATCCTGTTTTAATTGGTAAGCAACTAATTTTTTTTTCATTTGTAATGGGCATCACTATGTAGTGTGCTGTGCAGTACGTGTACAGCACCTCCTTGTAGATTGGATCTTCTCATTAACGATATCGTTATTCAAGGGTCCTTGGACTATGATTATCTCCACGTGGAGATAGAAATTACCAACATCAGCCGTTATTTCGCGTGTCTATGACAAACGCACAATGGGCCTGAACAATACGCCTCAGTGATTTGGCCAACTACAGCCATTAAAACGTCTGTCACGTCGTTTGCTCAGTGACAATCAGCTAATTCCACATGTGTGTCTTTAGCAATCACTCAATTGTGCTGAAGCGCACAGACGCCTGGCGA
>JAJMAG010000219.1:0-39482 GCA_030564905.1 Geotrichum fermentans
TTCAACATGACAAGCCCCCAGAAACAAGTGCCCCGCCCACCAATATCCAGATCCTCCGGCAAGCGCTTGGAGAGCTACCAACTGCTTTCCATCCTGCCCCCTGTCTCCGCACCAGGGTCTCCCACACCTTCCAACAACACTTCCACAGATCAGGCCGACGAAGCCAACTCCTCATCTGAGGAAACACCTTCAAGTGACCATGAAACCTCACTGCCCAAATTCAACTTTTCGAATGCCCCAAAATTGCAACAGGGCCTAGCAAGCCCTGACACTGACACCGATATCCCCGTCCTGCAGCAGGCAAATGAATCCTCAAGCACACTGTCCGAGGCGGACCACCATCGCAATTCAGATGGCGCCAACGACGATGATGACGACGACGACGACGAGTTCGATTCGGACTTCTCCATTGACAGCGCTACTGTTTTCCTCCCAGAATCAACCACTAGCGCAAAACCAAAAATTGTCAACCCCCCAAGTAAATTAGACATTCCAGTGCCCCCCAAAAAATTAAATCTAGACCACGTTGATGAAGCTAGCAGCAGTGAGCTCAGCGTTATTAGCGACAATGAGCTGAATGAATTAGAGGCTTCCATTGTCGACTTGAAAGAAATAACCAGAGCCACAACTCCCCAAACAGACGGCGAGTACAATGATACCAACCTCCTGGCCCTCCTCTCCGAGGACGAGTCCAGCATTGCAGATGCAGACGAGTCCGATGCCGAGTCTGGTGACGACGGCTTTTTCGATTATGACGACGAAGACGACGACTCCATTGAGGAACGTGAGGAGCTCGCCATTGTCGAAGAGGTCCAGCGCTCGGGAGACCTCGAGGAGCACCATGTAGGTTATAATACTGAGGCCGATTCTTCCGAATCAGACATTTCATTTTCAAATGATGCATTCTTCGAACCTAGAGCCCAACCCCCCAAAAACATCACGTCGAGCCCAAATAAGGGCCACTCGGACGATGAGTACATGTTTTCGTATTTTGGAACGTCCGAGCAAGACTCTGACGACGCAGCAGGTCTGGACGATTATTCTGCAAATGCATTGGCAGTGGCTCTGGAAGACTCGGACTATTCTGATGATGAAACGGACGAAGACAAGTCGCTTCCAAGGAACAAGTTCAACTCCCAGAGCAAGCCAACTGAAATTCTCTCATCCTCGGCCACAACGTCAAGGCCTCCGGTCTTGGGTTCGTGGGTCATGTCAACTGAACGGCCATATGGCATCATTGACGGGCTTACTACCCGCACTCTGTCTCCTCCTGCCGACTCCACTGACCGGCAACTCGAAACGCCGAAAAGAGCGCGAGCGGTACTTAGCGACTCGGATGCTAGCGAGCTGGCTTTGGAAGATTTCATCTACACTAGCGAGCTCGACGAGCCCGAGGACCTGGGCGTGTACAGCACGACCTTTGAAGAACATGGCGGCGTAGTCAACAAGGACATTCCATTGTCGGCGTTCAGAAACCGTAGCTCATCGGTCGCGGCCCACCAACAGTTTCCTGTTCTTTCGTTCCAGGCGTCTCCCCTGCACCGGCGTGCTAGCAGCAGCGTGACGCGGCGTGGCGGAGGCACTAGCCTAGGCGAATTGGGCCGTCGTGCGTCGCATGGCATGAGTCTAACGCCGAGCAAGGGCCTTTCTAGACGCGTGCGCAAGAAACAGCGGCACAGCGGAACCAAGAAGGAGAAAACAAGGTTGAGTCTTGACTTTCCAGGCCGCAGCCCGCGGTCAGGTAGTGGTGCCGGCCCTGCTGCCGAGTTCCTTGACGAGGTCCTAATGTCTGGCGACTTGATTGACGAGCTTGTCGGTCTTGGAGCGGTAAGCCCTCTGTTTGGCGGTCTTGCCTAGAGGTCGTTGGCGATAAAAAGCCAGAAAAACTAAAAGCAACAAACAGGTGAAGAAGGCAGCAATCCAGAAAAGATATTTTTTTCGGTTGGCTTCTTTTTTCGCTTCATCTGTGTTTGGTTGGTATTTATTTCATGTTTCCATTCTTATTTTTCATTTGTTAAAATCTTTTTTTTTTTTTGTTTATTTCAAAATGGGTGTGTCTATGTGTTTTTTTTTTCTTCTCTCTATTCCTTCTTATTATTCCTATTTCCTATCACTCTTATTATTTGGTCTTATTGTTAGTATTCTTTTTTTTGTCTTATGTGTGTTGAGTATTTCTGCGATGAATTGAAAATAAAAATTATGAAAAGTCAAACAATCTCAATTGTGACGTGTAGCGTGGAGGATGAAGGATGAGACGGTGTGAGAAGCACTGAGCGCTTGGCTTGTAAACGTGGGGAGAGGAGCATGTGCGAACTTCAGTGGCAGGCGCCGGTGCTGCCTGAGACAAAGGCCGGCACGTGGCGTGGGGTAACTAGAGCAAAGAAGAGGAACAGGGAAGAAGAAGAACGAAAAACGAAAACTCAACGATACCTGCAACTGTGAATAGTCAAGAGTCAGTCCCTGAGCGTTCATGGCATGGTGGAGGGAGAAGAAGACTAGAGACTGGTATGGCCTTGGTTCAATGGTACAAGGGCCCGTTTCAAAGTCCATTGAACACCCACGGATATCAAGTCAGCGCAAAACTGGCTCATGTTTACTAACTCCAGCCTTGCAGTACGGTACGCATTCTACTCTCCTCTCTTTTTTTAATGTAAACTTCTTTCTCTTTTTTTAATCATGGCAAATTACATCTCTAAACAATGGGGGTAAGTCTGCTGGACAGTTGCAGCTGTGTCTTGACCGTGTTGGCCAGGTACACAACCATGAGCACATCCTGCAGGTGCGAGTTGAACAGCTTCTCAAGGTTGTCCTTCGAAACAGAGGGCACCAGAGTCAAGTTCTTGAGTAGATACTTGCCGATCGCAACGGAGCCAGGGGCGTTGCCGCTGATGACGTTCGAAACATACGTGGACACGCGCTCCAGCATCTCAATGACCTCGACAATGGTCGCCTCCAGGGCCCGGATGTCGGAGACCAGCGAAAAGGTGCGCTCGGGAACATCCTTGGCCTGCGCAATCGCCTCAAGACCCGCCTTCTCGACCTCCGTGTACTTGATTTCGTTGGGGATCGGCACAAACAGACACGAGCCCTTGGTCTTTTCGGGGTTGACGCCCACGGGCGCAGAGATGTATGTGGTTACGTTGAGGTCCTTGCTGTCCGTGTACGTGGGCACAACCATGTGGATGGGCGGGTAGGGGAACACGCCCTCCGAGTTGGCGTAGAAGTCGTGCATCAGCGCAGACAAGCTGTTGAGCTCGGGGCTCGTCGCGTACCACCCCACAATCACGTCCTTGGGGTACGCCCGGCGGTGCAGCGCGTACATGGTGCGCAGGTAGTCGAGGTCGACGTCCATTCGGTCGTCCGTCTCCGTGTGAGGAATGGCGTACGTGGACCGCACCTCGACT
The DNA here is from genome assembly GCA_030564905.1 of Geotrichum fermentans. NCBI lineage: Eukaryota > Fungi > Ascomycota > Dipodascomycetes > Dipodascales > Dipodascaceae > Geotrichum > Geotrichum fermentans. Next base: position 3,405 of record JAJMAG010000219.1, read on the forward strand.
TCAGACCCATCGTCCGATCGCACGCCGAGCAGGGTGCCAATGACGCGCTGAGGAGAGTTTTCGTTGTGAAGCGCATGATCCAGGATCTGGAACACAGCCTATGGGAAGAAGGTGTTAGCAAACAGTAGTATTGGGGCGGGCGCCGTTGATCTGGCAAAAAAACCTACCTGGACTTGAACAATTACGTTCGTAGGGGGCGATGCGGTAGCAGTGCCCGCGCCAATGACGGTGGCGGGACGGGGCATGAACAAAAACGAGTCACTCATCGTTACCTGTGCAATGTGTGTGTGTCTGTGAGAGTGGGCAGAAGAAGGTGGGTTCTTCTGGTGGTGATGCTGCTGGCGGTTCTGAGACCGAAAATCTGAAAAATTTTATTTTGGTTTGGAGATTTTCCTAAAACGGACATCCTTATGTCAGAGCTGAGTTATGATTACTCATCATTATACAGATTAGGTAAGTCATACGTTGTACTGAGCGGTCGAAGGCGGGATAATATACTGAGCTTAGATTTCCCATTATCTCCGTTTCTATTTCCTCTTGATCTTTTCATTTTTCGCTTTTTCACTTTCTTCATAATCGCCTGTTTTTCGCATGAGGACTGTTTGGAACGGCATGAGCTCGCAGTTCGCGAGATCAGCTATCACTAGGGGTCGAACCCCACAAATCCGGCAGCCGTCCATCTCGCGTGCATTTGCTAGTGCACGTAGTTCACCGGGCACATCGCGATCCCGGTGGTGGCGGCGTGGATTGGTGCTTGGCTCGCTAGGTGGAGGGTTCTACGTCTACGACACTTACTTTAATGCATGTGCATTTCAGCGCACGGCAAGAAGTCTCGGCGTTATAGGGCTTATCGCCCTGGACTACAAGCTGAATTTCCGGGCAAGCATGAACATTGAGCAGCTGCACTACCGCAACGCCGAGCGCCTCTTCGACTTGCTCATTACCAACAAGGGTTTATATATCAAGATTGGCCAGGCTCTTGCCCTTCAGGCCTCGGTTTTCCCGCCCGTGTTCCAGAAAAAGTTTCAGATGTTGTTTGACAACGCCCCACAGGATACCCAGGAACAGATTAAAAAGACTTTCTACGAGGAGTTTGGAATCCACGCTGAAGACCTGTTTGAGTCGTTTGATCCTGAGTGTATTGCAAGCGCCAGTGTTGCCCAAGTCCACAAGGCCCAACTCAAGAGCGGCGAGTGGGTTGCCGTTAAAATCCAACATGCTGACATCCACAAGCAAGTGTACTGGGATCTACGGACTTACAAGCTTATCATGAAAGCTCTTGGTTGGTTTTTTGAGCTCCCGCTGCATGAGGTTTCGTCGTTTGTTGCGTCGCGAATGGAGACTGAAACCAATTTCCTTACCGAACTAAGCAACGGTGAAGCCACGCGCTCGTTTCTAGAAAAGGATTCTCAGTTGAGAAATTCTGTTTATATTCCTATCAACTACCCCGCTCTCAGCACGAAACGAGTGCTTGTCAGCGAGTGGATTGATGGAACACCATTTGGAAAGGTAAATCTTGTCAAAAGCGAGTTCAGCCCAAACTGGGCCCTTGACGTGATTATGAAGTTCTTTGCAAAGCAGATCTTTGACTGGGGGTGTGTACACTGTGATCCCCATCCAGGAAACATCTTGTTGAGAAGGCACAATGGAAGGAATCAAGTCGTAATGCTTGATCATGGCCTGTATGCTTATGAGACACCCAAATTTAGGGAAGAGAACAGTCGTCTCTGGAAGAGCCTGTTCATTTTGGACCACTCGGCTGTGCGGGAAGTTATCAAGGGATGGGGAATTGGCTCAGTAGACATGTTTGCATCCATGACCGTGATGCGTCCCTACGACTCGGGAGAGATTGTGGTCAAGGACAAGTCAGACTTTGAGGTACAGCAGCAAATGCTTGCTACTTTTAAAAACATGATCCAGGACATTGATAGAATCCCAATGGTCATTACGCTGATTGGCAGGTGCTCAAACATTCTTCAAGGATGCAATCGCATGTACGGCTCGCCGGTCAACAGAATCAAGATCATGGCTTACCAGGCATCAAAATCATATAGCAAACTGCACTCTGCGGCCGACACCAGTCATACCTGGCTTGCCCGCCAGCTTTACGCCTGGGTCGACCATGCCAGGTTCCAGCTGGCGGTTTTCATGATGGATGTGGCGTTTGTGATGGTTCGGATCCGCCAGCTATTTGCGAGCTCATCCCGCGCAAATGACCTAGGCATGGAATCCATCCTTGAGCGGCAAATGACTCGTAACGCCAAGTCCATGGGCATCGAGATGGCCAGCAACCCCATGTTTGAAGGATAAACCCTAATCCACGGCGGCCATTTAGAACACGTAAATGCGTTAGATTGTAAATATCCCAAATTTCAATATCACGAAAGATTCACAGACACTCCAAGTACTTCAAGATGAATTTCTCAAAGCTAGCCATCTTGTCTTTTTTGAGTCTCTCGTCTGCTCGTGTCTTAGGCGTCTTGGAAGCTGGTATGCAAACTATTCATTACCACCCCTTTTTTCTTTCTAACAGCGAGTAGATCAAAACAAGTACAGCCCCACCGCTGATGGAAAATGGGCCTGCCTTGGACACCCTGAAGTCGTCCTGTCATTCTCTCAGGTCAATGACGACATTTGCGACTGTCCTGACGGCAGCGATGAACCGGGCACCGCGGCTTGTCCTGGAAACGTCTTTCACTGCCAAAACAAGGGCCACTTCCCTGGCAAACTACCTTCCAACAGAGTGAACGATGGAGTGTGCGATTATGACATTTGCTGTGATGGATCGGACGAAGCTGGACTTTCCAATTCCAACCCCACGGCGCCCAAGTGCGAAAACAAATGCAAGGAGATCCATGCCCGCTACGTTGCTGAGAAAAAGAAGCAGTCGGCAATTGTAGAGGCTGGTCTCAAGATGCGCGATCAGCTTGTCGTCAAGGCCAAGAAGCAGAAACAATCTCTCGAAACTGACTTACAGAAGGCCCAAGAAAAGGTTGCTCAACTGGAGCAACAGATTGCTCAGAATGAAGCCAAGTTGCAATTACTATCGCAGACCGCAGGTGGGGAAACACAAGACAACACGGTGCCCCAAGAACTCCTCACGGCAAAGGACACTATCCAGGATCTGGAAAAGAAGTACTCTAGTGCCTTGGATATTATTGCCAAATTCCAGAGTGAGATTGCCTCGTACGAGTCCATCCTTGCAACCATGAAGACAGAGTACAACCCTAATTTCAACGATCCTGCCGTCAAGGCCGCGATCCGATCCTTTGAGGAGATGCAGGCCAATTCTGATGGCAGTGTAGCCGAGCAAATCACGCAGATTCATGAAAGCAAGAACACGTTTTCGACTGTCGTTTCTGGGCTTGCTAATTACCAGCCTCCTCGCCTGGCTGCTGCGGTCCCTGCTTCGCTGCTGCCTGATTTTGTGCAGGATAAGCTTACCAGTCTGAAGTACTGGCTAATCGAGAACGGTATCCTGGCCGATTCGACCTTTGACCCCATGGGAGTAACCACCAGCTCTAGCGGAAGTTCCCCTGAGATTACCCTCCTACAGAACCTCATCAACAAACACAACACCGAGCTGACCAGACTCAAGTCTGACATTGAGGGGTTCAAGACGGATCTCGCATCCCACGATTACGGCCACGACGAGGTTCTGCGCAGCTTGAAAAACACATGCGTCAGCAACCACATTGGCGAATACACCTACGAGTTCTGTTTTGGAGGGCAGGCCTCGCAGAAGGGCAACGGGCAAAGCACGACGCTGGGCAAATTCTCCTCTCTGCACTACAGCGAGGACGGCAAGTCGCTGACGCTCAACTACGAAAAGGGCGCCAAGTGCTGGAGCGGGCCCATCCGCCGCGCCAGCGTGCAACTCGTGTGTGGCGCCGAGAACCAGATCCTGCAGGTGTCGGAACCGGAGCGCTGCGAGTACTTTTTCAAGGTCAGCAGCCCAATTGCATGCTCCAAGCTCGATGTCGTTGACACCGGTGCTGCAGGCGTTCGAGACGAGTTGTAAGGCTCGGGTGTCTTATTTCTTACATGTAATTAGAGAGAGTGTTAGTACATAAAAAGATAAGATAAAGAAAACATGCATAACAACCTGCTACCGCTTGGAAATCAAGTGAATAGAGATCCAACAAGCAAGGAAGAAGGTGGTTACAAGTTAGGCTTTGTAAGACATCTTCTGAAAGTTGTCACGGATATAGGTTGGCTTTGTTTATTCTAGCTCTCCAGTTTTGAAAAACTTCCATCTCTAGCTGGTATTTGAGCTTATACTTGAACTGTCTTGATCCATCAATGCTATCCGGAGATATAAAAGATTTGCCAACTTGTTGTTAACTGGAAACAAATAAACATGAATATGAATACAAACAACTCTGATGCATGAGATCTCGAGTTCGAACACTTGAGACTCCTGCAGAAAAAACATTGTTTGAACCAGTCCAATTTCTTTCATTTTTTTTTGGCAGAGGGTCTCAAAAGCTTGTACTTTTATGTGGTATCCATAACGTTCAAACTTGTAACTGGATTTTCTTTTTTTCAAGAAAGGAAAAAGCTTCGATAGTATTTAACCGTAATGTATTTGACTTGTTCGAAAAGGAAGATTCAAAAGTACACAACAGCTGTAGATAAGAAAAGATACAGAAAGACGCAAAGTTTCATGTATATACTATTATTTTGCCTAGAGAGCACACATTAAAGCACTCTAGGTGCTACTAGAAGCTGCTCAGGACTTGTTTGTCGGTTTGCCCTGTCGCGTGCAACTCTTCTTTCTGCATTTCGCTTGTGCCTACATAGTTTGTGAATGTTTCTGAGGTTAACTCCTCCTTATATCCATGCCTTGTTTTTATGGCTCATTTTGAAACGTTCAACTTTTCAGAAAAATAAATAATAATCTCGTTAAAGGCAAAAAAAGAAGAGAGAGAGAGTTTCATAAAGCCTAATATTCGCTTTGATCTACACAATATAATGAGGGGGATGACAAACTTGCACTGCTGCAAAAGAATGCCAACAAACTGCCTTACTTCTTGTTGTCAACTTTCGTGGTCAGTTTCATCTAATTCTGAAAAAATTCAGTACTAAATCTGAGTAAGAAAAAAAAAAAAGTTCATTGCTCTCAAGTGCTTCTTGCGTAGGACAGTTCATAAGTTTGCGCGCTGGATCTTCAAACTGTTCTTTTTTGTAAGCGCCAAATCTCTTGTAGTAAACGCAACATAGATATCTCTTCCATGCTGGCTTCTCAGTTGTGCTATCTGGCTCAATGCTCTTCTTTTCTTATTACCCTTCTTGTTTTATTTTTTTGTATGATGTCCTCTTATCTTCAGTCTAGGCGTACAGCATATACTAAATTGATGCTATACTTTGCGTCCTTCACGACCTGTAAAAATCGATTTCCGTAAACCTACCCTTTTTTCAAAAAAATGTCATATACATGTATATAGAAAGGGTAGGCTTGGAGAAACTTCATTTCTTCTTAATTGTAAGCCTTTAAATTACATACGATCATTTCACCATAACAAGTATTGAGCTGATTTGTACACCACATGTTCTTTTGTTCACCTGACAAGTATCAAGAAAAGATGAATTACATCAAAAATCTTTTATTTTTCTAGCTGCCGTGATAGTCTGGCTTTGTTTGCGTATAGTGCGTATAACGGCGCAGCCATACCATCGCCGTTTAGGCCGCTCCATATTCGGCATCAAAGGGTTTGACCCAAGAGCAAAGGAGTTTCTCTCAGGCTACCCTAAAAATATGTGTGAACTAGGCCACCATTGAGTCCAGATGTCCTTAAGTCTAGTCCTTCTGTTTAGTGCGCTACTTGATGGAAAACGAAAAGCCCCAGGTTTGGTAGCAAAATACTTACATGTAGTGTACATACACGTAATACTCAAGGATTCTCTGAATACACACAGAGCGCCGTGTAGGAGCTGTGCCATGGCTTAATGCGTGAACCAGCGGTAGTAGATAAACGGGTGATAATCGTGGAGGTATAAATGGTATTGCGCTTGCATTATAATTACTCTCAAGTGCTTGTGGTACACATGTATCTCAACTAATATCTTATGTTCAATCACTTATAGTAGTAGCCATTCAACTGAGGGTCTAGAACTTGGCCATGAACATATCCAATGATTATCATTATGCTCAAAACCCTTGAGCGATTAATTAAAATCAAAAGTTATTATATTATTAGTGATATCTTGCAATGAGAGAATAACCAGCTGTGTCTCTCACTTGTATGGCTCAATTGAAATACCTTGATTCGTTCTACTGGGCACAATACATAGCTGTAGGCTGCGTCGGTCCCGTTCATGATGATGTGCAAATGTTTTGAATATAATAACTCAAAAACCCTCGATTTGTGCGTTTAGCACATGTGCAGCCAGAGCTCAAATGAGCCGGAAATGAGAACTAAATTTCAAATGTTCCGATATCTCAAATTAAGAGCCTGTCGGTGTATATCATGATTGACTGATATCAATCGGGCTTGAGGATCGACAGGACGGCCAATTGGCTAACTTTGGTGGGCGCGTCAACGTACGTACGTGGATAATCCCTGCAGCCACGGGCGGTTTCCAGGTAAAAGGCCTCAACGCACGCGCGGGAGAGCTCTATGTAGTACTCAAGGCTTCGGTGTATATGTATGATTCAAGGCTTGAATACGTGTGGTGCGCACTGATCAACTATAGTTGGCGCTGGTATTGATACCACCGATTGATGTCATGATATTATCAGTGATTGGATTATTTGCTGTGCGCTGCGTGGCGATCGAGGCACAAACCCCTGGAAAGCACATACAGCCCCATACGTGCCATGTACTATGTACTATGTGCTAACTGGTGACTTAATAGGACATCAGAAGGATTGATGGCCGCAGCGCTGATATCGCGGCCAGATCCAAGATCGAGACCCTGCATGGCTCCCATGTGCATGTCTCCTTTTGGGCTTTTGCAGCAGCGCTAATGTAAACGGTTTCATTCTTGGGTCCGTGCAGTGCAGATCCTTTTTTTCATACCGATCGAGTGATGGAGCGAAGAATTCAAATAATTAATTATTTCGCGGTGCGTGTGTTCATCGAGGGCGCCGTGAGCGCACGCCATGTACAGTGCGTGTACACATTAATATTAATCAATTGCAATGATATTCGGTGTTGAACATCAGGCACAACACATGTGTGCCTGGGTTCTAGACCAGCCGTTGCTTCCAGATGGCGTCCATGCTAGCGCCTGCCCATAATAATAGATGGAAGCAGCGGAGACATTGCCGGAGCGCTCAAGCCATCAACGGTCGTAATCGTTCCAGCATACACATATTGATGCGGTGACGAAAAAGACCAGCATTACCATGCGTAGTAGAGTTATACACCGGACTACCATGGAGTTCATACAAAGGCGAACAAGCCATTACTAAAGCTAAGTGCCTGCGCAAACAGCGCTTCAGGTACCAGTCGAAATTCCAGACTCAAATGCACCTTCCTAGGAACCGATAGCAGAAGTGTCTACTGATATCAATGCCAGTGTATTTTGAGACTCACATGTGCAGTATACCATATGTATCTCAGCGTTGGCTGATGAATATTGATCTCGGCGATCAATTGAGACTTTTGGCTACTCCCTTTGGTGTGAGCGTAGCTACATGGTATGTAGCTTCTGGCATATCGCAAGTCGGTCTCCAGCAAATCCCGGTGTCTTTTTGAATTTGTGATCGCCGTTTTCTTATGGGAGTTACCACGGCATTCCATGCGGTGCAGCAATCGGCAAGGCACACCGGCCGGCCTTACTTGACGTCTAATTTGAAATTAAACACGCGGTCTAGAATAACACTGAAACAGCAGTGAGGGCGACCGGGTATATTAGTATTTCAGACGTCTCTTGAGGCACCTCGCGAGATTTATGTACAGAGTATGTAGGAGCTCTACGTACTAACGTAAGTGCATGTACGCCATAAGTGAAAGCCGGCCCAATTGACCTTGGCTAGTGCGACATATGCTATGTTCAATGTTTGCATGTATGTCTTTTGTTTCAATCACGTTTGTGAGTGTGCCTGGATGGAGTTTCATAAGTTGGCATGTATTTCTCGGATGTTCAATGTTGATCTGTTGATCATAGCATGCATCGCCCAGTCAATTTCAACGTTCGAGTTGTTGGCCCATGATGTGCGGAACTAATATTCCTCCGTGATGTCTTGTGACTTTTTTTTGTTTCTCTTTTTAATGTTGTTCTTCTTGTTATATACTATGAGCTATGAGTTTCATGTTCCTTAAACGTTGGCGGCTAGCTAAGATACCCGGAGGACCGAGGTTCATTAGTGGTGCTGATCATCTAAGTAGTCTAGACGACAAATTTCCCTCGAATCGGTTCTTCAAAGGATCAGCTTACAATGCTCGGCATTTGACTGACTCAAGCCATGAAGATCTTATAGAAAGTGAACTCACAAGTGTTGCAATGCACAGTATTTTCTAATTAACGGGTAAGTGCGTTGACGTCCTGTGCACGCAGGTCTTGAGTTGGCCATCGCGCATTTCTAGTTTCAAAGATGTCCAAACGATTGATAGGGGCACAGACATTTGTAGCGCAACCATTGATGTGCAAGATTAGCTATATACTGATCAAATTGATAACAGTGGGAAACGACCTTCAAGAGGCACAGCAGATGAGTTGCCACTAGTGCCGGTGCCAATCGCCGAATCGAGTTCATTAATCTCAAACATACAATCTGAGCGCTTTTCAAGGAGAGCGTGCGTGTAGGTTCACAGTATACGCTCGTTTGCATGGCCACCTTTGAAGCTCAATGTCGTGAATCGGTGACAATTTTTTCTGGATTCTCTTGGTGTGCGATCGTTCCCCATGGCAATGTCCAAAATGTTGTTAGTAACACGGCCCTTCCATATATATGTTGGACTTGGAATTCCTGATAGAGTACAAGCGTTCAAAAGAAGTTTCAAAGTTGCTCGCTAATGCTCGACTAATGCCGACCGAGTGTCACTAATGCCCAACCGCGCGTCAACCCTACGTTTCTTCAATGTTGCTCGTAGAAATTGATCCTTGATCCTTGCCAGCTTGAATGCACGCAGAAGGATGTGCAAGCGTTTGATTCTGGCTTGAAGTAAATGTGCAATCAATGTGCACAGGTTGCTGTTCATGAGCAAACAGACTGTACCTGATCAACAAGGCTAGCTCGTTTACATGTGCCTCGAGAGTTCGTGTGCGATTAGTACCGCAGAACGCACTTTGCCACCTCTCCTCACGATCGTTTTTACACACGAGCGAGGTCGTGGATACAATCCATGCACCAGGTATTGTTTTCATCAACATTGAGTGCTGGGTGCCAACTGGTCTAGCAAATACAAGAATAATAATAAACGCTGGAGACACCGATCATTGAACGGCGCGCACAAAGCCTAGCACTGCTCGCCGATAGTCGATCGCGGCTGGAGTATCCCAAGGCTTTAGTGCGCAGCTGTGTGGACGCATGAGGTGCCTGTCGACCCCCCTGATCCGCCCGAGGCACCGGCGTCCTGTCTGCTGCGGCGTCTGTAGCCTGCGCGCGCAGATCCACGCAGCCTCTTTCCAAGGCACATGTGCATGGCATCTCCTGCAGCTGCGTGGGCGCAATCCTCTCGGCTTCATTTCCTATTCGCGTGCACCCACGTCCGTATGGGTAACCTGGGGAATCCGTTAATTCGCACTCTATGTAATTAGCACTAAAGCCCATGTACTAATTCAGCGCCTCAAGGCCAGGCTTTCATGCTCAATTACATACTTTGGAGATCGGGGACTCACAGTGAGAACCGCGCAGCGCTCGGATACGTGCCATGTATGTGGAGGCGTCGATTTTGCACCGGGTACATGTACCGTTGCAAGCCTCGGAGCCTGCAGGACGTCGACCTTCATTGGCCCGATCTCCATATGGCTGTGAAGAGATGAAGTTATTGTAAAATAATATGCGCGATAGTAGAGACGCATACAGCCCGAGTTGAAGAAGAGTACCGATACCCCTCTCCATGATCATCAAAGTCTCATACACTCTACTTTATGCTGCTTCAATGTTTCGCTTGCCCGAGTCATATCTGCAGCGCACCAAACACCATGTACTTACTGTACCCTGCCCGTCACATCCAATCGGGCCCTTGAGGAAATCCAAGTTGCTGGAGCTTTTGAATCACCATGGCATCTTGCTGGCCATTGGCTTCCAGTGGCCATCATATGATGGTGGGCGAACATGTAGCGGGAAGCTTCAAGTTCACCAATCAACGCACTGTCTCACTATAAGCCTCGCACATGAAACTCGAAAACTTGTCTCCCCTCGATATATATCTGATCGATAATGTGGAAGATCGTTTGCAGACAATTTATGCGATAAGTCGATGTGAGAAACATGTGCACACGGTGCTTAAGTTGTGTAAGGGCAATCTGAGCAGCGGGCAGGGGCACATGGCTGCCTCGGCCGTCTTCAAGCTTTTCCACGTACAGCACTAGAGCTCGCAGCTGGAGCTAGCTTTGCAGACATTAAGGCACTTATAATCCATGGCGACAGTCAATGTTTATGTAAAAACTGAATGAATCACAAGCAATTGTGAGCCAGACGATCCTTTGGGCGACGTACTATGCTTGAACGCTAAAATCCATACTGTACCATATGTGATCGCGACTAATGCTGTTATAAGATCAAGAGGGCCAGAAAGTTTTGCAGAATTCCTTTATCAGCATGTTGCACGTGTACAGTCCACATACCCATGAACAATGATGGATAATAAAAGGTTCAGAGGCGTGCTATATATGTGAAGTTTGAGCCAACATTCAAACTCTAGACAATTTGAATCTCAAGTTGGTCATGTTGGACATTTGAACACCATGATCTGAACTTTGAGAAAATCAGAGTAATTGAAGGTACTAGTATGAATACTTTAGTCGTGTGTAGTCACTGAAACTGATTTTTGACTTTAAAATTTATTTTATTATTGTCCTTGTTATATATCAACTATGGTTTTTATACTTCTTAGACGTTAGCAGCAAGTTCTATCCAATGGGCGGAAGTTGATAATAACCGTTTGACTGTAACATTGAATATTTCACCGTAGTAGTAGTAGTAGTAGTAGTAGTAGTAGTAGTAGTAGTAGTAGTAGGCAGTCCGGTCTTCTTGAACTTCAAGGCAGAAACAGTTATCTGCTCGATCCAGTATAAGCAACTCTCAGGTGCCGCTGCATTCAGAGCACATGTAATACAGATATGTCTCATAATACAGCACCCATCGCGTGTTCTTGTCTTTCGATAAAACGCTATTAAGTTGACTCAAGCTTGTCCAGCAAAAGAATATCTAGTATTAGTAGCCACTTGAAGTAAAAAAAATACACATGCGGCATTCGACATTGAAAAACAATTAGTTCAAAGTTTAATATAATAATCGGTCCCGCACTGAGTCCTTCAAATTCTTTGTCTATTGGACCGTAATCAGATCATCAAGTCTAAGACAGGGAGACCTTTTTGGACCGCTGGACCAATCGGCTTTTTTCCTCCATAATTAAATCTAGAATGTAAGGCTTTAGGGGGCCTTCGTTCAGAACTCTGTAACACATGTTATGTACTACTCTCTTGTAATATAATGCCACGCGTTTTCTTGAGCAGATTAACTCCATATTAGCCCACAAGCTGTATTATATTTAATTGCATTCAATTTTGGTAAATATTATTTCATTTGAATTGAATGCTCAAGGGTTCCAAGGGAGCATGCTATTAGGCACCCTTTCATACTGTCTCGCATCTCCGATTTGTCCTGAGACACCATTACATAATAGTCAACTAGATTATTAATAATATGTCATCTCAAGGATCCACCGTTGGGAGTTCTCTAAGAAAATTTTCCACCTGCTTTCTTCACTCCCATTCAACTTTTCAGATCAACATCACAAAAATGGCCGATACACAGACCTTCAAGTAAGTACTTCTCTGCCAGGCATAACAGACTCTCATTCAACCTCATGCGCATATCTCCGTACTTGTACTAATCCAGTTTGTCAGATCGACAAAGGTCGAGAAACCCATTCCCGTCAGCTATGACTTTGGCAACCTGGCCGTGTTTGACCCCAACCCGCTGGACCGCGAGCTGCTGCTGAGCTCAGACAGCAATGAGCGCGAGGAGCACCTGACGTCCGTGACGCGCGACAACGTGCAGCTTCTCGTGGGCCAGCTGCTGCAGCTGCCCGTCAAGAAAACCACGGAGTCGATCAACTCGTCGAGCAAGCAGGACTCGACCATGACGCTGTTCGTGCTGCCGCAACCAACTACACAGCTGCCCCGCGAAAAGCCGCTGCCCAAGGCCAAGGCGCCGACCAAGTGGGAGCAGTTCGCGGCAAAGAAGGGCATCAAGAAGAGGGCCAAGGACGGCAAGCTCGTGTATGACGAGGAGGCCGGCAAGTGGGTGCCCAAGTGGGGATACGGCGGCATCAACAAGAAGCTGGACGACCAGTGGCTGGTCGAGGTCGACGAGAACAAGGACGCCCGCACAGGCAAGAAGAGACGGGCGGGCGCCGACGACGAGCTCAAGGACCCCCGGACGCTCAGCCGCCAGGACAGAAAGAAGCTTGTCAAGAAGAACCAGCTGCAGCAGGAGCGCAATGCTAAGAGAGCCATTGGAAAATAGAAAGTTTGTATTTATTAATGTACCATCCAGTTTTGACCTTTTAAAAGAAGCCGTTGTAACACTGTGTTTGGGAAGATGGACATGCGACAAATTCGGAAATAGTACAAGGATTTGAAGGACATAATATCATGAAAATTAAATAAATAAGTTATAAAAAGGAAAAAAAAAGAATGATAGCAAAGTACGGCATGGGCATTAGACCTTACGCTCTGGCGGCGTCTTGCACAGGAAGAGCGTGCGGTTGTTGGGGTTACTGGTTGAGTTGTAAAGTCGGGAGGGCTGGAATTTTGGAGTTGAGCCCTCGGCCTGCTTGTATCGATATTCATGCTTGGCTGTAATTATAGGAATGGAGAGCTTAGCGATTTCCAAGAGCTCTGTATCGGAGTGCCGGCTATTGTGCGAGGAAGAATCTGAAAAGGAGGAGAGTGAAGAAGCGGGAGTGAAGATGGTGTCAGGATTGAGCTTTGTGAGGTCTAAAGGGCTGGAAAATGAAATGACGCCATTGTCAAAGTACTCGTCGGCATGTTCGTCGTCCGGCCGGAACATGATTGAGCTGCGATGGTCGTTCTTGTCTAGTGTGCTGTTGAAAATGTCCAAAGAAATGGGATCCAGGAGAGGTAGATCGGATGTATTGGCGGGCTTGAAAGGAACGTCGGCAACAGAGGTATTACTGCTCGATGGTGCCGTTCCAATCAATGATTCCGCGTTTGAATCGAGGTCTTCGTGGTACGAGACGATGTTTCGACGGTCATACTTGATGGATCTGGCGGAGATCTCTGATTGCTTGGGGTGGAGGTTTGCCCATACTTGCGGCTTGAGAATAAGAGCATGGAATACGGACTTGTGGATTTTGAGCGTGGGGCAGAGAATGAGCGAGAGACTGGTCAGAGTCATGCGGTTGTATTGAGAGTTTTGGGCCACGGCCGCAAAATGGCGAGTTAGAGTCTGCACCAGCGCAAACTGGAACGGCGTCAGTCCTTGCAATATTTCTTGCAGGATCTGCGTTGGAATGACAATGGGGTTCATGTCTTCTTCCTCGGCGGTGAATACTGAGAAGTTGGCCGCGCCGTCCTGGGTGAAGGATAGTTGCGTCGGCAGCTCCGCTTTTGTGTATGCAAGAAAGGTGTGGCGTTTGACGGGGAGGAGCTCTTCTGGCAGCTCGCGCACAAACATTTTGACGAGGGACGTGATGGAATGAACGTCGGATACTGGGGGGATGTCGTAGCTGGGGCCATATTGCGCGAATGCGTTCCTGAGCTCGCGCACTTCCTGTCCACTGCCACTGACTCGGTAGAGGCCTTCCTCTCGCAGCCCGTAGTCGTTGATAAAGCGCACGCACTTGAGGATTATTTTGGGCACGTATTGCAGATATTCCGGCGAGCAAAGCTTGGCCTCCCAGGAGTTGTTCGACTGAGGGGTATAGCAGCTCGAGTTCTCGAAGAGTTCGTTGATTCCAGCGGCCTTTTCTAGCGGCACGCCAAACACATTGTACAGCCCTTCCATTAGCTCATCATTGAGAGTGCCAGCTGGCTGGTCGCTGGCTAAGGCTTCTTTGCTGTATTCCGAGTGGGTGATCATTTCTGGCGCTTTCTTGCCCTTGAGGCTTCGAAGCAGATTGCCAAGTCTTTCGGCCATTGTACTAGAGGTGATGATGGCTCAGAGGTTGAATGCAAGAATAGATGGACTTGAACAGGATGAAGGGAAAAGGGGGGGAAGTAAGACTTTATATGGCTTTTTTTTCTTCGGCACTACTGTGACCCCGTCTACTCTATTACGCTTCAAGTATGTACTTTCTACACTGTGCACTTTGTAATGTTCTTTTCTTGTTGGAGATTTTTCAATTGAATTTATTTTTTTTATTTATTTTTTTTTATTTATTTTTTTTTATTTATTTTTTTTTTCAACTTTCTTTTTACTTTTGCTGCTTTTTTGGAATTCCAGATCTTCCACTGCGATTTCTTTTCTTTTTCGCCTGCTGGGCGCCCACTTATTCCGCTCCGCTGCGTGTGGAATATTATTTTTGGCGGCATTAGGCTCAGTATAATATTGCCGCATTGGGCCACAGGCATCCAGGCGGGGGTGGAATCCAGTGGATAAGACATCGGACTTGAGCCATTCATGTCCATTAGTAGTACTAGTACGCTATCATGAGTAGTATCAATAATAAAACTTGAAAAAACTTCTAAAGCCTTTCTTTTTTCTCTTTCTTTCCTTTTTTCAAGTTCACATTAATTAATATTGTTCTTTTGAGCATTTGGCTCGTATCGGCGACGCGCGCGTGGGCCTTGCGAGGCCTCTACGCCATTGCGTAACCAACATCAATGCCTAGTATTCATTTCAATATTCAATATTTGCAAATACCAAGTATACTCAAGTAAAAGCATAGAGGAGAAATCGGGAGTTCATTATATTTTTCAACGACACCGCTGTGTTCTTGAAGCAAAGACTGACACGTGGAGTTCTCGAAAAGCGATGCTATTTGTGTAAACACTCCGTGCCCTTGCGAGAATATCTCGGCCTGAAGGACCCTCGTCAGCTCACCATCACTCCAGTAAGCCCTTTGATCTCCAAAAGGCGGAGTGAATCTCCTGCAGTAAAAACGGAGCACGTCTCTGGGCACGAATTGAGGTCACTTACTGATTCACAAGTTATCTCAAACATACGCACAGTTTCAATTGAGCTTCGAGAACATGTAGCTTCCGCCATAATCGATCAATCGCTGCGACGTCGCGCTCAGTCTTCAAGTTCCAAACAAATGGTCCATGCCTGCAATTCGCCTCGAATGTCCACATAAGCACTAGTGCACGGGAATATTATGCTAGTATTCAATTTCCGTGAATGCTCTCTCGATCCCAACCCGTTAGGAACCAAAAAAACTAGCCTTCTACGTTATAACTCACAACAACTATAAGTCACGTAAAGACTTCGAGTGCTTTCAAGTTCTTAGCCTTGTTACTGGAAGTTACAGCTTGCGCATTCTTTTCATATTCCACAAGTGAGTATATAGATTACCTGCTACCTGGTTTTTCTTCTTCGACAGTTGCAATATGCGATCAGGTGGTGTCCTTAAAGACATCAATTGCAGTGACAAAATTCACCAGTTAGATGAACGATAAATATTAGGGATGAAATATCTTCAGGAAATACGCTCGCGCGGAAGTTACCGCCAAGTTTTCCATGCGCGCAAGAGTTCTCTCTATTTATGCAGTGATAGTTGAAGTATTCGCATCGATGTTTTCTAGCTTCCCTGTCAAACTTCGATGTTCTTTCAAGTTCCTGTAAAGGGCTAGACTGCATTGTCCACTGCAGGTTCTTGGATTCAATGCCAGTATTTGGGCAGGAGTTAGGACACAGAACTCAGAATGAAGTTGTAGCACATGAGATACTTCGCATACGAAAGTTTTGATATTAGCTCTCTCGGTAAAGAACGTCTGCTACGGCCACTGCAATTAACAGTTATTACATAGAGTTCAAACTACGCGAAATGTGTATTTTGTTATCAATTGCTACAAATGGGTGCCAACCTGACCAGTATTCAGGTCTATACATCGATCTACTATTAAAAACTCGTATTTCAGAATCCTATTTAGTACGCAAATGCTTGTTGCAGAAATAAAAGCTACATGTCTGTGCAACAGGGGCGCGGAATGGAATGCCCGATAAGATTTAACTTTGTACCAGAGATAAACAGCTACAATTCATTACAGTAGCACCGATTACAACGCTCGTCACTAGATGGATGTTCAGAATAATTTCACAAGCATTTAATTCAAAAGCCAAATCAACTACGTTTTTCAAAGAGCACTTGAGCTCGTCAGCACAGACTTCTCTCCGTCGCCAGATTACATTTGCGAACTGTTTCCCAAAAGAAGTTCACACCGGTTCCTCCACTATTCTCGTCTCGTTTAAGTACAAAAACACTTTCAATGCTCCAAGCCCCCTTGCTCATTGTAAGCCATGCGAGCATCTGAGCACTTGAGTTTTCCTTCCCTAGCACATTACTAGGCATCTTCACTTCGGTCCCGTGAAGTTGAATACTGCCCCTTTTTGAGTGCGTTTGTTCTGGATACAATGGGCATAAACCTCAATAAGAACTGCAGTTGAAGATGGATCATTAAATCAGTATTTAATGAAATTTATTGTTTGTTTGTTTTTGCCAAAACTTTCAAAGTTAACGCCCATCGTAAATGTCACTTTTAGGGAGTTTCCATGTGGAGATGAATTGTATAGGGCGGCGAGGATAATAGGCGTTACGGTGCACATTGTGCATACAAACAAATTAATCTTGTTGGGCCCATTTAGGGCCAAGCCACCAGTCTTCTAAATTCCAAAGTTAGTTCTAGAAGCTGGAGTCTTGATAGGTCCCCTCTCTAGAGCTATTGACCTTCACTTAATATTGATGCTATTGCTAAACACAGGTTGCTAAAACACCAGGTTGAATATAAAGATTTTAACTGACCACTTGTGGGCTGTTCAGTACAATACATATTAGCTCTGTAATAACATCTCCATTGATAGTGCTCTTTCATGTCGTTTTTCAACCATGCCTAACTCCGACAGCCTTATTAGATGCATGACATACAAAAATGTGGGTCACATCCAGCTCTAGCTGAGACATGGCCACATTTTATTAATGTTCATATTCTTTTTATAAATATCAATATCATTCAGCCCTTTTAGCAGCCATGGCTGCTAGTTAATTAAACGTCTATTGCCTATGTCACGAGTTACACATATAGAGCAATGCAAAATTTGTTCATAGAGTGCAACTTCTCGCGTCTCACAGCATGAAGTATTCTCTTTGGATGTCCTTAATTCCGCTTTGGTAAGTTCTGTTTGGACGCCTAATATGGACGCACAATGACCTTTAGCTCACGGCCTTCATTGACGAGTGCTCCTATCACTGGTGCTTTTGAATGCCGTTCAAATGTACACCGGTACGGGTGAGGCACGGGCCAGGGGTGAACCAAGATCTAGATCTTGTATATCCAAATATTGTCAAGTGTTCTTTCACAGAGCGCTGCACTAGTGCCATGGCTAAGTGCCAGCCCTATAATTAATCTCAGTGCTGCTGGAAAACCGAGTGATGGGAGACATTTCGTACTCCTGGAAGAGTTCTCAAAACGGCTTTGCAAAATATATCCTCTTCAAGCCATTCGTGTACCTGGCTAGGGGGTTTCTATCACCATGTAAGCAATATTCACCAGATACGCGATGCATGTCAATATAGGCATTCCTTCCATATTTCTATTGGATTTTACCGATATATATATGCGCAACACAGACCAAGCTGACGGTCAAATAAACCTATTTCAGTCTTGCTGCTTTTCATTTCACACAATTAACTTTCAGGGTGGGCCCTGGTACATGGAAAAGGCTCAAGGCGGATGACGCGCGCTGGGGAAATGGGCATGGGCCCGGAAATATTGCAATGAATAATTTGAATCCATATGTATTATATATGGAAAAACAGATAATAGAAACGCGCGTGCACGTTTGTCCCACACGCTTCTCTAGCATCACATATTGTCTTGAAGCGACTACATGTGATAGCAAGATTTCCTCCTGGAAACGCATCTCTCTTGGGTAAAAATGAAAGCAGGCCCTGAAAGGCATTATAAGTATACTTTTCCCAAAATTTTAGCGAGTGGTTTTCTCAGCCTTCGCTTACCGTGCCGCTTACTAGCAGCCTGTCTCATAGCTTGCGATGTCGTCGAAACTGAAATCTTTCAGCGTTCAAAATGTTGCATAAAAGTGAAACTAATTTGAAATTTAGGCCATTTAGACAATCAGCACCACCGCTAATGGACTCGGGTCCCCCGGGTATCCTGGCTGGCTGCTAACGTCTATAGAGTACGTAAACCGCAGTTGACATATAACAAATAATAATAATAATAATATAAATTTTAAAGGAGCTACATTATATACATGTAGACATGTGTGTTCTTAAAAGTATACATATAAGCCTTCATAAGTATTGGGCTTGTGTTTGGCTATAGACAGGCTTTAGAGTTGGGCGTCTTCCTTAAATACAGATGCGGATTGAATTTTACAAAATAGAGAGTCACGTGAAAAATACCTAAGCTGATTATACAGTATGACACATGTCTGACACAATAAATTACATAATTTAGTTTCATATCTTATTACACATAATTTACAAATATTCAATGGTATCTTTGTCAGCAGTCCGAACCCTCTGTTTTCCTACCTTCACCACCCTCCCAACTTGACTTTCAACAATCTGGATTTTTCAATCTCCAGCTTTAATGCCCGTTTAATTACATTACTTTCACGCAAGGATTTTTTTTCCTACTGATATCGTCTAAAACACATCTTTCATCAGTACCTATTATCCCTCACTGATAAGCGCATTTTGCAATTTCGAACACGGCTACGACGCGACTTCTGGTATGTGATTTTCTGGAAAAAAAAATACCCATGTTCTCTAACCTTTCAGATTTACGCGGCATTCAACCATGGCGAGCTCCAGCTCCCAGATTGATTCCTTTGCCGAGAAACTTCTCGATGACAGCCTCGGTGAGTACTATTTTTTTGCCACTTATATCTTTAATCTCTTTTTTTGATTTGATATATTCTGCGTTACTAACATTTTCAAAGATCTCAAGACCAAGGTACAAATCTCGACCGAATTACGAGAGGCTGTTGAGCAAAACCAAAGTTCTCCAGACTATGAAGCTTTTCTCAAAGTAGTTATTCCGGCTTTGCTGCATGTACTTGAACATGTCCCTATTAGCTTCAGTAGCACATCTATGGAGCAGGTAAGTATTCGATTTCGCATAGTTTGTCGCGCTAACTTTGAAAGAAACTGCGAAACTGCACCCTAGACATTATTCTTCGCCTCTCTACAAATGACGTCTTGAAGCCTTATTCACAATCTATTCTTGAAATGATTATGAAGCTTCTACGAACGGACAATGAAGAGAATGGTGTTTTGTGCATGAAGATTATTACAAGCTTTCATCGCGCGTACAAGACTCACATACAGGATCAGGTCGAGCCTTTTCTTGATCTCGTCATTGAAATCTACAAAAATATTCCCCAGGTTGTTAGAGATACTTTCACCATCAATGCTGTCCAATCGTCGGGCAACACTCCTGTCACATCCTTTCACTCTCCAAGACCTCTTTCTCCAACTATGGGTGGTGATTTTTCCAATGAACATAGCTCTAAGCCACTCGCACGATGCCTCTACAGCTTCAAAGTACTGACTGAATGTCCTATTATTGTTGTTCTACTTTATTCAACGCACAAACAAGTTGTCAGGACTTCGCTTACAGCTTTCATCCCTCACATCATCGACATGCTGGAGTTACAAGCGCCACCTCAAGCAAATGCGCACGCTGCTGCTGCATCCCGCGGCGAAATACATACTTCGATCTCGCCTCAGATCAAAAACAGAGCTGCATATGGTGAATTCATTGTTGCTCAGGTGAAGACCATGTCCTTTCTTGCTTATGCTCTTCGAAGCTTCTCGCCAGCCCTCAAGCCGTACCATGCGCGTATTCCTGATTTTGTCGTTCGTCTGTTACAAGACTGTCCTTGCGAACTATCGGCCGCCCGAAAGGAACTGCTTGTGGCTACCAGACACATTCTGTCTACCGATTTCCGCTCGATGTTTATCCCAAAGGTCGACATCCTCTTGAATGAGCGAGTACTTATCGGCGACGGCTTAACTGTGCACGAAACGTTACGGCCACTTGCTTACAGCACAATAGCTGACTTGGTTCATCACGTTCGTGGAGAGCTCACATCCAATCAAATATGGAAAACTGTGAGAGTCTATTGCAAAAATATGCAAGATGATACACTTCCCATGAGCTTTCAAATAATGAGCGCAAAGCTTCTTTTAAATCTGGTTGAGCGTATCATGAAACTTTCTGATAAAACTGAGGGAAGGCAAATTATGGTCTTGATTCTTAATGCTTTCGTGCAACGCTTTGCTGCGTTAAACCGGACGTATGACCATGTTATGGAAAGTCATAAAGCGTTCACTGAAAAGGAAAAGAAGGCCAAGGATGACATGCTGCGAAAGTACTCCACCAATTTAGAGATTTCGTATGATGTTCCTCTCACTTCTGGCGATTCGCCATCTAGCAGCAACAATCAACCCAAGAAGGATGATGAGGAAGACAGTGTCAAGAAACACAACGATTTAAAGGAAACGAAACCGGAGCTCGACTTTTTCGACATTTCGAAACAAAACACCATTCAAATTTTGGCGGAACCTAATACTGACGAACTTCGCGATGCCAAATATTTATTCAAAAACTTGATGAATTTCTTGAAAACTGTCATGTTTGGTCTCAAGTCCTGCAATCCACCTGCTCCCACTGATTTCACTCCTCAACAATGGCAAGAATCAGCCCGTATGTTCAATTACGAACAAATCACTATTTTCCGTCAACTTTTTAGGGAAGGGATTTTAGGACACTTATTTTTTGCGCAGAGTTCTTCTCAAGAACTCTCGAAAAATGGGTTTGACTTTTCCAGCTCTAGCCTTCCAAACAACAACCCAAAGGACGAAACAGACCTTATGGAAACCTTTGCAACAGTTTTTATTCATATTGATCCCGCCTCGTTTAATGAAATTGTGGAAGCTGAGCTCCCTTTCTTATACGAAGCCACCTTTAGAGACTCAACATTACTACACATTGCCCAATTTTTCTTGGCGAATGAAAGCACATCATCGAACTTTGCTGGCCTCTTGCTATCTTTTCTAAAAAAGAAACTCCCTGAACTTGGTGAAGGTGATTCAGTCAAATCGGTCATCCTGATTAAGCTGTTCAAGCTCTGTTTCATGGGCGTAAATCTATTCCCTGGTCCAAACGAAACCATATTGCTACCTCACCTTCGCAGTTTAATTATTGAGTCACTAGATCTAACCACGACTGCAAAGGAGCCTATCGTTTACTTCCACCTCCTCAGAAATTTGTTTCGCAGTATTGGAGGCGGTCGATTTGAGCAACTTTATAAAGAAGTTCTTCCTTTACTTCAAGTTCTACTAGCTTCTCTGAATAACTTGTTGTCTACTGCACGACGACCACAAGAGCGAGATATTTATGTCGAACTGTGCTTGACTGTCCCTGTGAGGCTCAGCGTTCTGGTTCCCCATCTGAGCTATTTGATGCGACCTCTTGTAATAGCACTAAATGGAAGTACTGAACTTGTGAACCAGGGTTTAAGAACTCTGGAGCTTTGTGTTGACAATCTTACCTCAGAGTATTTTGACCCTATCATGGAACCTGTGGTTGGAGAAATCATGCAAGCTCTGTGGAAGC
This sequence comes from Geotrichum fermentans, assembly GCA_030564905.1. Classification (NCBI taxonomy): domain Eukaryota; kingdom Fungi; phylum Ascomycota; class Dipodascomycetes; order Dipodascales; family Dipodascaceae; genus Geotrichum; species Geotrichum fermentans. Next base: position 25,353 of record JAJMAG010000219.1, read on the forward strand.
ATCTCAAACCACTGCCGTATAACCATCAACACAGTCATACAACGCTGCGCATTCTTGGAAAATTAGGAGGCAGAAACCGTCGATACCTGACCCCTCCAACCGACTTGAAAAATATATCAGTTTTAGAACAGGATGCCAGTGTTCTTTTGAACATCAATGGAATTACAGAAACCAAGGCGTTGAAGATAACTCCTGCAATCTCTTGCGCTTTAGAAGTTCTAGAAGACCAACGCCTCTCAACTCATTACAGGAAGGAAGCTTACAAATATCTCTCTACTGTCCTAAAGCTGTTTTTAAACACTTCCCCTCCCCCAGCTGATTTTGCTAATTCCATCCAGTCTTGTGTTAGTATTATCCTTGGCACTAGTTTCCCTGACACGGACAACAATCTTGGATCGGATCCATCTAGAGAGGGAAATGAGCGCAGATTGCAAAACCAGCTCTTTGAGCGGCTTTTACAAGCTTGCTTTTATGCGACTTCTATTCCGGAAGTTAAGGAGGAGGCACTTGATTTTGTTAAAAACCTGTGTGAGCACTGTGTTCTATTAGAAGTTGGCGAGTTTGTTACCGAGAAACGGAAGACTGTTAAACCATTTGATTTAGATGAGCACGAAGGACTTCCTCACATTGATCCCAAGAGCATTCTTGGCGCTATTGTGTATGCTCTTTGCCATTATGATGCTGATGTCAAGGAGGCTGGACAGAAGTCTATTCACCACATTTTTGAGTCTGGATTGGCTATCATTGGTTCTGCAGATGAAGTACAAAAATTTCCCATGTTCAAGGCTTTCTTTGGCAAGCTTTCACATACCTGCTTTGAAGCTCAATATTACCGCAAGGCCGGTGCTTGTTTAGGCCTAAGGACTTTAATTCAGGATTTGGGTCTTTCACTATCTTGGATTAGCAGCCGTCAGCTTGAATTCGTTCGAACAATGTTTTTTGTATTGAAGGATATCCCGAACGATGTGCCTTCTCAAGTGCGCTTCCAAGCCAAGAGCTTACTTCTTTATGTCTTGGAGGAGTGTAACAAGGGAATTTCTGAAGAGCAAATGGCTGATCGTCCCTACAAGCAGTTGACAGGTCTCCTAGCGTATGAACTTGCCAATGCAAATGTCGTTGTTAGAGAAACATCTCAAGAAGCTCTTCATGTCCTATCGAAAGTCACCGGCAAGACCGTTACTCAAATTATATTTCCGGTCCAGAACATTCTCCTTCCTCCTATTTTCACAAAGCCTCTACGTGCCCTTCCGTTTCCGATGCAAATCGGACACATTGATGCTATTACATTTTGCTTGGGACTTAAGGATACTTTCCTAGAGTTCAATGATGAACTTAATAGACTGATGCTTGAAGCGCTAGCTCTTATTGATGCTGAAGATGACTCACTAACTAGTGCTCACCGCGTATTTGAGCATAGAACTGCCGAGCAACTTGTTCAACTTCGCATCGTCAGTATCAAGCTGCTTTCACTCGCGCTTACTTTGCCTGACTATCACCTCATTCAACAAATGCAAACCCGCTCAAGGATCATGGCCGTATTTTTCAAGACCCTCTACAACCGGTCTAGTAAGGTAGTTGATGCTGCTCACACAGGTCTAAGAGCAGTTGTCGCAAACAATGCCAGGCTCCCAAAAGAGATTTTGCAAAACGGTCTTCGCCCTATCTTGTTGACGCTTTCTGATCATAAACGTTTGAAGGTTAGCGGGTTAGAGGGTTTGGCACGCCTTTTGGAAGTACTCACGAACTACTTCAAAAGGGAGATTGGTAACAAACTCCTTGACCACTTGAAAGCATGGGCCGAGCCAGGAGTTTTACAACAGTATTCCATCAAGACTCTCTCAGGAGGGACAAATATCAGTATCATTGTGGCAATCTTGAACGTTTTCCATCTTTTACCGCCTGGCGCATTTGTTTTTATGGATGATCTGATGAACACTCTTTTTTACCTAGAAAAGCAGATTCGTCGCCAGCATAATTCTCCATTCAGGGAGCCAATTGCGAAATTTCTCAATCGCTATCCTGCCGAATCGTTCACATTTTTCCTTCAAAAGATGACTGATCGTCCCTATGGTCGACTTTTCTCTTCAATGCTTTCCATGGATTCATGCTCTGCTTTGCGCAAGCATGTGCGAGAAAACATGAGTACTTTAACCGCCAAGCTTACGGAAGAAGTCTCAGGCTCGGAGAAATGCTACTTGATCTGTAACATGATTAGTGTCATTGACGCGCTTTCTATTGATGAAAAGGAGTGGATTCAGAGCCAGCGTGATGTTTTGGTTGATTTGAATAAGCTCTTTGGCAGCTTAATGAGCTCTGCCCGGGCCGAGTCACCTCTTTCACCTACCTTATTACAAGCCGAGCAGTCCATTGAGTTGTATCAATCTATTTTGATAAAGTATTTGAAGGAATCCGACGACACTGAACTGCTATTGTCGGTTATCAATTCCGTCTACTCAGTTGATTTGAAAGTCACCAGCGGGATCCAAGATTACATATTCAATGAGATGGTGTCTTCTCATGATGTTCAGTTGCGACGAAAGTATCTCATGAAATCTATTGAAGCTGGTACTAACCGCTCGAATACACTGACGGCGCGTGCTTTTGTCTTTAAATTTATCATCAATCCAACCTTGATTGTTGAAGGCATTCGTAATGGTGATTTGCTAAAACTCTTGGAGAAACCAACAGGCAATAATAGGGGTGAAACCTGGCTAGACGTTGTCCATGAGAAGATTTGGAAGGGCACTGCAAGCGAGAGCCGCGAAGATACTTATGGAACCATTGACTATTTCCGCTTTGAACTTTTGAATCTTTCAGCGTTGCTATTGAAGCACTGTCCAAGTCTTGTTGCGGAAGCTAGGAAGGATATCATCAAGTTTGGCTGGAGTTACATCAAGCTTGAAGACATTGTCAGTAAACAAGCGGCGTATGTTTTGATTGCGTACTTCATTGCTGCTTATGACACATTGTCTAAAATCGTTGTCCAAATTTATCTCCACCTACTGAAAACTCACCAGAACGAGGCTAAAATTTTGGTCAAACAGGGTCTCGATCTTTTGGCTCCTGTTTTGAAAGATCGCATCCCCAATCTTTCTTGGGCCAAATTGCCCAGACGTGTGCTGAGTGAAGATGGCAATAATGTCAGCCAAGTCACCAACATTTATCAATTCATTGTTAGACACCCTGAGTTATTTTTCGAGTACCGCCACCATTTTGTTCCAAATATCATCTCTGCGATTCCCAAGCTGTGCTTAATTTCCAACCCTCCCACAGACAACCAAATTCTAGCAGTAGACTTGGCAGACTTGATATTAACCTGGGAAAACATGGCCATTGAAAATGATGACCACAACGCCAAGTCCAAGAAGAGAAAACTTTCTGAACTAGAGGAAGGTGAGGAAGAAGAACCTGCTGATACTGGCGATCAAGTCTCCAGTCATTCCCAGTATTCTGTATCGTTCCCCCACCGAGAGGCCTGCATTACTTACTTGATTCGCTTTGTATGCAATTCTCCTCAAAAAATTACAGAGTCTGTTCTAGGAAGGAAGATTATTGGTATTCTGTATCATTTGCTGGGTGAAAAGCACTGGCCGGAAGTCACTGTAAAGCTTGCCTTTTTTGATAAGAGTCTTGTTACAAATGACATTTCCTCGCCTAGCGGCCTGGCGATTTGCTTGAACGGCCTTCAAGTCATCTGTGTCACACTGGGGTGCAAGTCATCCAGCTGGATTGTTGGCAACATCCACTACCTCATGTTTCTTTTGGAAAAGTGCACAAAGAGTAACAATATCGAGATCCTTGATTCTCTGCTTAATGTGTTGAACATCATTTTCAATGCCATCAAGGCTGAATTTCCGGATGAGGATGACGACTCTGCGTCAGTTTCGGAGTTCCTAACTCTGATCAACAACTCCATTCAAGAGAATTTCTCTTCAAATGCCTCAGTTGCTCCTGGTGTCATGCTGTCGTGGGCCTTAGTCAGATTCCGACCCTCAAGAATTGATGACGCCCTTCTCCAATCTCTTATGAAAGCTTTCAACAAGCTTTGTAAGGACCATACGGCCCCTACACTTCCTAATCCACCCAAGGAAGAAGCCAACGGCGAAAAAACGAGCACGACGTTAGATTCTCAGGTTACTAGCAAACTATTGGGAATGATCCTTGACATTGCCTCGGTGCGCATTTCTCATCTTAATGACCAGAGAAGAGTGTTCCTTTCATTTTATGCTCAACTTATTGAGAGGTCGGTGGATAAGCCCCTTTGTATGCGCATGATTGCCATTGCCCGAAACTGGGTCTTCTCCAAGACTGACTTATTCCCTACCACCAAAGAGAAAGCTGCCATTTTGTCCAAGATGATGGTGTTTGAAGCTCGTGGAGATAAGGAACTCACCAAACAGTTCTACGAGATTCTTATTGACATCTACACCAATCCATCGACTGCGCGATCTGATTTGGCCGTACGTATGGAACCTTCCTTCATGGTCGGCACACGTTTGGAAAACATTGAAATCAGACAAAAGCTCATGAATATTTTGAATGAAAGTCTGGATGACAATGCGCTGAAAAGATTAAACTATGTCATTGCCGATCAAAACTGGGAGTTCCTTGGCGAGTCTCAATGGCTCAATCAAGCGCTACAAATTCTATATGGTGGGCTGCGTTCATCGCCATTGTCTCTGAGAAAGCAAGATTACACTACTGCTGGGTTGTCAGAGGTCTTGGATGCACTTCCTACAAGTTACAAGAGCGAAGGATCTGTGCCAGAAGCTCTGGAAAAGTTTGTTGCGAAGCGAATCGAATTTGTTAAATCCATTGAGACTATCACGTCTGAAGAGCTCTTCAAGCCTCTTACTGAAATACAATACCAGTCTCCTGAACTTGTCCATATCATGTGGGTTAATCTTTTCCCTTTGATATATACTGGCATCCCGAAGAAGGATAAGGTGGATTTCTTGAGATCCCTAGTGGTTTTGCTTTCGAAGGAGTATCATAACAGACAAATCGACAAAACGCCAAATGTTGTCCAATCTATCCTTGAAGGTGCAACCAAGTGCGAACAACTTCCTCCCCACTTGGTCAAGTATCTGGGCAAGTCGTTTAATGCTTGGTATCCTGCCATTAAGAATCTTGAGAACATTTATAACCGACCTTTGACTGAAGGGCCGAAGACAAGCCAGAGCAATATGGATGCGCTTGCTGAAATGTACGCTGGCTTACAGGAGGATGACATGTTTTACGGTCTTTGGCGACGACGAGCTAAGTATTCCGAGACCAACACTGCCATTTCATATGAGCAATGCGGTCTTTGGAACCGAGCCATGCAGATGTATGAGAGCGCTCAAATCAAGGCTCGAAGTGGCGCACTTCCTTACAGTGAAGCCGAATATGCTTTATGGGAAGATCATTGGATTCTTTGTGCTCAAAAGCTCCAGCAGTGGGAGGTTCTTACTGAACTTGCTAAGCATGAGTCCTTTACTGATTTACTTCTTGAGTGTGGCTGGAGAGTTGCTGATTGGACCGCAGATAAAGATCCTCTGGAACAGTCCATTAAGACTGTGATGGATGTCCCCACCCCCAGGCGTCAAATCTTCGAAACATTCCTGTGTCTACAGGGCTATGCCCAGAAAACAGAAAACCTTCAAGACTTGTCCAAGCACTGTGACGAAGGAATCCAGCTTGCTCTGAGAAAATGGAATTCGCTGCCCAACAAGCTTACCGGTGCTCACATTCCACTGTTGCACACGTTCCAACAATATGTTGAGTTTATGGAAGCCAGTCAAGTATACAACAGCTTGCAAAACACCAACGCTCGTAACTTGGACGCCATGTCTCAAGAACTGAAGGGTGTGTTGCAAGCTTGGAGAGAGCGCTTACCAAATCTATGGGATGACATTAATATCTGGGGCGATCTGGTTACTTGGAGAAGGCATGCTTTCAATGTCATTAACAACACATACATTCCTTTGATTCCTGCGCTGAGTCAGAACAACAACACTTCTAACTCGTACGCGTATCGTGGTTACCATGAAATTGCGTGGATCATCAACCGATTTGCTCATGTGGCGAGAAAGCATAGCATGCCAGAGGTTTGTCTTGCACAGTTGCACAAGATTTACAATCTTCCAAACATTGAAATCCAGGAAGCGTTCCTGAAGTTGCGTGAACAAGCCAAGTGTTACTACCAGAATCCGAACGAGTACCAGACCGGTCTTGATGTGATTAGTAACACAAACTTGGTTTACTTTATCTCGCAACAGAAGGCTGAGTTTTTCACTCTCAAGGGAATGTTTATGGCAAAACTTGGTGTTGATAGCGAAGCTAATCATTCGTTTGCTGCTGCTGTGCAGATTGATCTATACCACCCTAAAGCATGGGCTGAATGGGGCTACTTTAATGACCGTCTTTTCCAGAAGAATCCCAATGACATTAACCAGGCTAGCATAGCGCTTAACTGCTACCTGCAAGCGGCTGGCTTGTACAAGAACGGCAAGACACGGAAAATTCTGGGACGCATTTTATGGCTCATGTCTATTGAGGATGACACTGGAACGATTGCTCATGTATTTGAACAATATAAGGGCGAGGTTCCTGTTTGGTATTGGATCACTTATATCCCTCAACTTCTTACTGCATTGTCTCACAAGGAAGGAAGATTTGCTAGAGGTATCCTTATCAAGGTTGCCAAGAGCTACCCACAGGCCCTGCACTTCCATTTGAGAACGACACGCGAGGATTTTGCATTGCTCCACAGACAGGCCATGTCAGCGCAAAACGCTTCCCGCACTGGAGCCCGCCCGCCTACTGTGGGTTCTGCCACTGGCTCGCCGGCTACCGGTGCTTCTGGCAATGCTGCCGCCGCAGGCTCAAACCCCGCAGGTACGGGATCTCCTGCTACAGGTGGTGATCAAAATGGATCTGCTGGCACTGCTCCCCAGCCTTGGGACCATGTAGAGGAGATTATGAATATCCTCAAAACGGCGTATCCTTTGCTTGCGTTGTCTTTAGAGGCCTTGGTGGACCAGATATATCAGCGATTTAAGTGTCTTCCGGATGAGGACACGTACCGACTCATTATGGCGCTACTTAACGAAAGTGTTCAGTACATGGGGCGTCCTCATCTACACAAGGACCGTCCTTTGCCCACTGAGGCTAGCATTGCCAAGTTTTCGGAAAACGTCATTCCCGCGTATGCCAAGGCTGCATTTGAAAAGGACTTTTTGAAGGACAAGCCAGAGTTTGACGTTTATGTCGAGCGTCTGCGAAAGTGGAGAGACCGGTTTGAAGAGAAGCTGGATCGCCGCCCAGGTACTATGAACTTGGAGGCGCTAAGCCCTCATTTGAGCGAATTCCACTATCAAAAGTTTGAGGATGTGGAGGTGCCAGGCCAATATTCCGAGCTCAAAGATGATAATCTTCATTTTGTCAAGATTGACCGGTTTATGCCTACTGTTGATATCATTAGAGGATTCGGTCAATGCTACAAGAGGATTAAGATCCTTGGCCACAATGGCAGTATTCATATGTTTGCGGTGCAATACCCGTCTGGCCGTCAATGCCGACGCGAGGAGCGAGTTACTCAGCTTTTCAAAATCCTGAACGGCATTTTGAGCCACAAGAAGGAAAGCAGGCGTAGAAACCTGCAGTTCACGCTGCCTGTCGCCGTGCCCTTCTCCCCTCATATTCGTATTGTGCAGGATAACTCCAAGTATGTTTCGATGCATGCCATCTATGAGGACCACTGCCGACGTGTTGGCCGCAGCCGCGACGAGCCCTTGGAATACTCAGCTAAAAAGCTCAAAGCTGCGTACGACCCCAAGCTGCCCAAGCCCGACATGGCTAGTATTAAGATGGAAATCTTGACGGCTATCCAGGCGACTATTGTACCGTCGACGATTTTGCGCGACTACTTTGAAAGGACGTTTGCCTCGTTCCAGGACTTTTGGCTCTTCCGCAAGCAGTTTGCGTACCAGTATGCGGGCGTTACATTCATGACGTTCTTGATGAGCATCAGCAACCGGTACCCGCACAAGTGCTTCATCAACGCGGGTTCTGGTAACGTGTGGTCCACTGACATGCTCCCCATGTTGTCTCCCAAGAATCCTCCTACATTCCACAACGGTGAGCTTGTTCCATTCCGCCTTACGCCCAACATCCAGGCTCTTATGGGCCCCATTGCCCTCGAGGGCATCTACTCGGTGTCGGTCATGGTTATTGCCAAGTGTTTGACCGAGTCCGAGTTTGACTTGGACCAGTACCTGAGCGTGTTTGTGCGCGATGAGCTCATCTCTTGGTACGTGCAGCAGCAGCGGCGCAGTGCCCCTGATAAACAGCTGCGCGAGATTGCGCTGAACAACGTGGGCGTTATCGTGAAGCGCGCAACGTCGTTGGCGCAAGTCGGACAGGGCAACATTCCTGCCAACCAAACGGTGATTGATTTGATATCCCAGGCCGTGAATCCTAGGTTTATGGTGCATACTGACAATCTCTGGATGCCCTATCTCTAGCTTTTTTTTTTTTTTTCATAATATTATCAATACGCGTGTATTGATTGTTTTTGTTTTTGTTGTATTGTCATGTTTTTATTGTAAAGTTATTTGTATTAATTGGTTAAAATATATCCTGGTTATTATTAGAGAGTTGCCTGGATCAGGTATGATGATGAAATGGTGAAAGAATGGGAAATAACCAGTTTTGCTATATTGGCCTAGTGACATTCATTCTTCTCTGTGGCAGTGATTCACAAAACTCGCGCCAGAGAGGATTGTGTACACTCCTAACTGTGTGTACGTACAGCCATTAAGGGTTCCAGCTTTTGTTTAGTCTTGAGGCACCCATACGGCTGGAGTAGCTAGCTAGTGCGAACCTTTTTCTTTTGGACGGGCGAAGGCACCTAGGCTCGACCTTCATGGTCTCTTCCCTTTAATGCTCGAGAATCCAGCCTTTTTTCCAAAGTACAGGGTCCACTTACATTAACTGTTACTCATCATGCAATTATCAAGATGGTCTCAAGATATATCACAACTAGCTGAGTCCAAGGATACAAAACTAGCTAGCTAGCTAAAGCGGACGATATTCTGAAGAAAGGATATTGATTGTTACAAAGCACTTGAGTACTTTTGAGTTTGAGATGAATACTATACATGACATCTCGACCACATACTGCACCACCTCGTAGATGCACACCAAGACTCTATATCGCCTTGTTCTGTATTTGACTCCAGTAGCGAGCTAGCTAGAGTCAAAGAGCGGGCCCTATACCCGCAGTCAAGCATCCGATATAGTACGTGTATACAGTACGGCGTGCACACATTCCTTTGTAACTCTGGGCCCGAGGCCTCTGACTGTTAATTTATTTTATTTTTTTTTTGAACATGGATTCCCTCGCGGGGCAGCTCGCACGGCTCCGAGCTTAAACCTGGGCGTCGGCCCGGTCCGGCCGCGCCTCATGTGCGCCAAGGCGCCTTATCCACGCCCCCTAGCCCCATGTACCAGCCCCTTGTACCAGTGCTATGTAAGGTAGGCAGGCAGCTATAGTGCGCGCCAAGGCTAAGGACCGGCTATACCGCGTTTTAGGTGCGTTCTCGGCCGACCTGTCATGCTCAGAACTCAGAGCTCAGAACTCTGATCAGAGCTCGGAAGCCGTCCCCCTCCACCACCTCCACCTTCAATTGCCAGTTATAATATGTAATCTTTCCCGTTCAATGTCATTATTAGCCGTGAAACCTAGCTTAAAAGCTTAAACGTCCAAAGCGCGGGGCCCAGTGCCGTTTGTTTCAAAAAAAAAAATGGTCTCATATATCGTATTGACCCATTACGCGCACTAACCCTCATCACAGCTCTTCAATGTTAGTACTCAAGTGCTCTTGCTTAAGTGCTGTGCTAGTAGTACTAGTACTATTGGCTCGAGATCCGTGTTTTGCTGGAGTTGATATCACTGAGTTTGACTGAGTTTGTACTGAGTTTGGTGAGCCGCAGCTGGTGCTGTGTACGGCATTGGATGCCGACCGATATCGCTGTATCGACCACCATAGTGGTTCATTAGGCTGGCCACTGATCAGGAGCCTCTGTAGAGCTAGCTACATGGTAATTAGCTTTGTGGGGGGTCGGAACGTGGAGATGAGTCAGGCTTGCTTGATCCCGTGACCAGGAGATGCAATAACACAACCACTACAGTGTAATGACTGTGCTAACTACAACAACTACAGTGTAACAACAACTGCTGGCATCACAGTGATCATGATAACAATAGAGTAAAAAAGAAGACAATGAGAGTGAATAAATAAGTGGATCAAACAGTACACACAAGGTTATATACATCAGCAAAACATATACAATCTACCAGTGGGTTTGACCTCAATTGATGGACGACACGGCAGAAGCTGGCATCAGGCTGCGAAAGTCAGGCTGATTGAAGTCAAACGAGTCAAACTCGTCAAAGGGCGGCGTCAGCGCCAGGCCCTCGGAAAACGTCTCGGAGGACGGCGGCGAGGGCGGCCCCAGGTAGCCGGGATGCTCGGCGTCTGTGTTTTGGGCGTGGCTGTGGGTGCTGCTGGCCTGCATGCTGGGGAAGAACGAGTCCAGGTCAAACATGGCGTCGAGCGACGGCGGCAACGGCCCAGACGGGTCACTGCCGCTGGGGCCAAAGTCGGCGCTCGTGCTGTAGAGTAGTGTGTGGGCGTCGAGGTCTTGTGTCGGCGTGGGCAGCGCCGGCAGATGCAGTCCGTTGTACATGTGGCCCAGGTCCTTTTGAATGTCCATGTTCAAGACGGGCCCGCCGCCGGTCTCGTTTGCAGAGTCGAGACTGAGTGGAATGTCGGGGAAGAGGTCTCCGTCTTCATTAGGAGTGGGTATTAACGGAGATGGAATTGTGGGGGAAGGAAGCTTCTTTTGCGGCTGCTGCTGCTGCTGCTGCGACACCTTTGCAGCTTTGGACTTGGAGCCCGAGCGCGGGCGCTTGCTGTATGAAGACTTGATGAGTTCGTGGTCAATGACGGTGTTTTCGTCGAGCTTGGAGATCTTTGCGACGAGGTCGTCGAGATCAATGTTTGCGAGCTTGTGCTTGATCTGCTTGTTTGGCGAGTGCCTGGCCTCCCAGTACATGCGCGGGGTGATGCCCGTGAACCTGCGGAAGATGCGGTGGAAGTGCCATTGGGTGAAGCCTGCCTTTTCTGCGAGCACCTTGAGGTGCGGCACGGACTTGGGGGACTCGTCAATGAGCTTGCAGGTCTGGCGGATGACCGAGTGGTGCGTGTCGTGGAGCGGCAGCATGGGTTTGCAGCGCTTGCAGGGGCGGAAGCCGGCCTGCTCTGCCTCGGCGAGGGTGTCGAAGAAGACGACGTTCTTCTGGCGGGCTAGGCGCGCGGCGCAGGTGGGCCGGCAGAAGATGCCGGTGGACTTGACGCAGTAGAGAAAGCAGCGGGCGGCCTTGGGGTCTCTGTTGATGAGGGCCTGCCACTTGGATTCATAGTCGGGATATGGGTTGGGAGTGGCCGGGGTTGTCATGGGTAGCAAGAGTCGAGCAGCTGTGGTGGAGGTGGAGGAAGCAAAGTAGTAGAGCAGTAGTAGTGGTAGTACTTTTGGATATACATTTTTTCGTATTCCAATGGAGGGGAGGGAAGGAACTGCCTTATTTATATGAGCGCGAGGGAAAGGCCTTCCGTTTGCGTCCAGACGCAGTGCACACACAACTTGCTTATCACCTGCCCTTACCCATATCGAGAGGGCAAGGTACCGCAGGAGGTACAGCGAGAACTGCCACTCGGCGGAAACAGTTGAGCATTCACCATCATCAGTATCTTCAGTATCTTGAGTATCTTCAGTATCTTCAGTATCATCATATGGTGTGCGTGTGCTGGGTTGCTGGAGAGCTCAATTGTAGGGCTCAGTGTGCCATGCTGTGCTGTGCGTGTTTTTTTGCGTGTTTGCTGTTTGTCCATAGTTCTCCAGCTGTTTACTCAGTGCTCATCACCAAACTCAGTCCTCAGTCCTCCTCCTCATGAGACTCGAGTGCCAGTCGCCGTATTGCATCGTATCGTTCATTCTTTCACAAGAAGCCCCCCACTGAGACTGATCACTGGCATTCCCTGATACTAACTCACTCACTCGGTGTTGTTCGTATCCTGTGCGATGATGACTCGACGTCTCTTCACCACCACCAACATCCACCGCTTGAGTTTGTATCTCTGGACATATGTTCATATCTCTGCGGGCTTAGCGAGCTTGCTGCTAATCGGCAATACGTCGGTTCCATGGATGGTGTCGCGGTGTCATGTCGGTTCGATGCCGATTTGGAGACACTCAGCACGCCCAGTCAGGAAACCACAGTAGCCACGATGACCAACTAGTGTAATAGCCGCCACTTGGTGAATCAGTAATGAAGTTAGGAATTCGGGTCATTCACTCGCCACTATCAAACAATATAAACTCACAGCACTCACGGGCCCGCTCGCTACTCCCACTGGCTCATGAGACCGGTCTCCTCACCAAGGCTTCTCCTCTTCAAAGTCTAAAGTCTACCGACTTAACCGCCTTTTTTTTGTCCATCAATGATGTAGACGTCAATTATAAATCCAAACAATATAAACAATTCAAATTTAAACTCTTTTTTAGTTCTTCAACCCGCCGCTCGCTATCAAGAGAGTTCAGAGTTCACTGAATATATTTCCATATTTCCATGTTTTTCATCCATAAGGTATCTGATGCCGAGACTTTTACATAGTACATTCTCCTCTCTCTCTCTCTCTCCTCCGGGGGCCTCCTCTTCCTCCTCCTCCTCCATACTAATTAATGTGTCCACTGCAGTAGTAATCGGCATGACCCATACATACATGGCACATGTAAAAAAAAGTTAATTAAAAATCGCCCTGCTTTTCTCCTCTTTCGGCAGCTGCGACAACGGCCGCCCAGCGTTAATTACCAACACTCGAACTTTGATACAAAACTCCATTTAGCGCCTTTTTATTGGCTCTCTTCTCTCTCTCCCTCATTATGTGTCATCCAGCCATACTATACACTGGAAACTGTGGGGGGATGCAAAGCGTCGGGATTAGACATCCGCGATTCCCTTTTCTGAAAATTGATTGCTGAGTCAGTGATAAGCAGATGCTGAGTAACGGAGTTGGCTCAAAGGTTTTGGAGCTCGCGATTCGTCAACGCGGCGGCAGTTTCGGGTTTGGCGGGCACGCGTATGTGGGGGGGGGTGTATCTAGGTCATGTGACTAAAACATCTAAGTGACTAATGATTATCTATAAATATGTCATCAACTTATGTAATTTTTATGACTTATTACTTACTCAGCTAGCAGGTCATGTGACTTTTTATGAATGATTAGTCACGTGGATTTAAAATCACGTGGACCTTTTTTCTTAGATCCCAGCTCACGATGAAATTTCACCGAAAACTCCTCAACGAGTTCACCGAGCGATGGCCTACTGAAACCACCAATGTCGGCAAACAGCGCGATCCTGCACCAACTAACCGCCATAAACGCCCAGCACTACTCCAAGTACGCACAAGAAGAAGCAAAAGAAGAAGCTCGCCACCGAAATCCCAACAGTAACAGCAGCAGCAACAACATCCGCGAAGAAGAAGAAGAAGCTGAAGAGGCTGAAGAAAGCGATGGCGACCCGGAGTACCGCGACATGTTTGTCAAAAGCAGGCGCGACAGGAGTGTCTACCTGGCCCCGACTATCCGTGTATGTCGAGTAACGCACCACAGCTTAAAACCTGGTTTTTTCAAAGAAGAAATGACTAACGCGGCTCACTGGTCTTATAGGCGATTGTGCAGACGAGCGACCCAACAAAGACAGGCAGCGGGTCTGTCGTGAACAAACTCAAGGCCATGTTTGGATCGCTGGCTGATATCGACGACGTAAGTACAGTTCTTAACTGGCCTTTCGCTAAAGAAGGATTCCCCCGATCTAGCTTGGGCTAACAACAATAGTTTAACAGGATGATGCGCATCATTCGCCGGGAGCTCGACACGGCGGGACTCGAAGCAGAGGCGCTGCTGGCCGAGTCCCAGCGCGAGCACACCGCAAACAGCGGCGGCGCCAGCGCCAGCGGCACGCGTCCTGGCCGCCAGCAGGTGCGCGCGCGCGAGCTCAGGCTGCTAAGAGCCCAGCGCG
>JAJMAG010000220.1:0-38986 GCA_030564905.1 Geotrichum fermentans
TTGAATCCCCAGTAGTGACGGAGACCTCTGTGGGCACGGATCTTCTTAAGACGCTCAAGATCCTCACGGAGCTTGTTGTCAAGCTGGTTGACAAGGAGGTGAGAGTCCTTGCCGTCGGTGAAATCACGCTGTCTGTTCAGGAACCAAGCGGGGATCTTGTACTGAGCAGGGCTCTGGATGATGGTAACAATGCGCTCGAGCTCTTCAACAGTGAGCTCACCGGCTCTCTTGGAAAGATCGACATCGGCCTTCTTGCAGACCAAGTTGGCGTAACGACGACCAACACCTCTGATCTTGGTCAGGGCGTACATGATCTTGATCTTACCATCGACGTTGGTGCCGAGGAGACTGAATTCGTTAGAAAAAATGTCACAAATAAAATACGGCACACAATGCTACTAGAAGAAGGACGAATTTACCGGTCTCAAACAAAATACAGTTGGCATGTCGTTTGTAATCGCAAGTAACCGCCTATTCCTCGCCTTTCCCCTACATCAACATGGTGGATTTAAAAATTATCAGAGCGCAACATACCGAAGAATGTGTTGGAAGTTTCCCTTCTCAGTGACGACGAGTTCAGACATCTTGACGTTGGTTCCTGTGTTGTCGGTAGGTCGATGATTTTCAGGTAGAGGGACACGAGCAGGGCAGGAATTTTTAGTTGGGTGTACCTCCACTGCAATTTTTTTCTGTCCAAAAGACCACCTGCCTATTTGGGGAATATAGAGTCACCGAAAAACCCTAGTTTTATTGTTAGGTCTATGACTCAGCAAAAATTGAGTTTTCAACTCCCCAACCACAAGCTGTTGTACTCACCAAATTTCAAATTGAGTGCCTACTGCCCTCTTAGGGAAAACCGTTAGTACCGTGAGATGGATGATAATGGACTCGGGTCCCCCGGGTATCCTGGCTGGCTGCTAACGTCTATAGAGTACGTAAACCGCAGTTGACATATAACAAATAATAATAATAATAATAATAATAAATGATACAAGCAATACAACAACCGATGGAGAAAATAGAAATACGCTGAATATATCAAATACAAATCTCTTCATATTAAAACACAGTATCTTAACTTATCGTAAGGCCGTTTATAATGTATCTCATCTTAACTACCGCATGTAATGACCATTGCGTGGAACAAGTTCCCTGTACGTCACTACAAAGTCCATATATAAGGGTGCTTGGATGTTTTTCTTATCATCATTCTTGCCATATAGTAACTAAATCGTTGGTTTATATTCTAGAGATGTGCCGCCTAAGCCAATTAGACAATTAGCTACTTATAAGCTCCCTTGGAGACCTTTAGCAGGCTGCTAAAACGTCTGATTTAATAGAAAACTTAACTTGATGTATAAGGATATAATCATTCGAATAATAACAATAATGACAATTATTATATTAAGTATATTAATCTGTTCAAAGTTTGAATAAGAAACATTGCAGTGAGTCGGATACTACTTCAAAAGGATAATCATGTTGATGAAGAGCTTGAAACTTCAAAATAGAAATGCCATTTCCATCAAACTCGGATACTAGCTACTCCATTTGATGATAGGCATAATACAATATGAAACGCTAAGGACGCATATCACAGTTTGTCACAAGTTCAATTTGTTTACTACTTGGCCTAATGAACAAAGACGCAGAGATGGCGCACAAGACACAGGCAGGAAGGGATAATTCAGATTCTTTTTTTTTGCAAAAAAGCAGTAGGGAGAAGCCTATAAGTTATTAAAAGTTGGCACGGGACTTTTTGAAGACAGTTGAAGAGGTCGTGCAAGACATAAGTTCTGGCAGCATACGTTGCAACTAAGGGATACTCTTAGCTAAGAGATGGGCCTGTCAGTCTAGAGATTCCAAGGCGGTATGGTACTGTATGAAAAAGGTTCTATTTATCTAGTCAATACATTACGGTGGTATCATCACTGCTTAAATAAAGCTTCTCGCCGAAAGGGCTCCGGAGAGGCATGAAAGTTTTGTCAGTATTAGTTCTTCTGTAATCTCTTTCAGTGAATGTTTAATTCGACTGGGTAAAAAAAAATAAAAAAAAAAGCAATCTTACTTTTCACTATGCCCCAGCATAAGAAGTATTGTCCATTGCAAAACACTTTAGAATAGGGATCGTTTAACAAGTTTGATCTGCAATTTCCGGTATGTTCCAAAAACCTTGTTTATTATACCATTTTATTACTTGTACAACACGGAGAACGCAAATTATTCTTTGCGTCTTTTAGTCAATAAAACTTCCATTTATACAATTTATTGTGTGAGACAGCTAATTATATCCGAGCGTTTAATGTCAATGTATATAAATGCGACTAGCCCCAGTTCTATTATACTCCACTTCAATACTATATCATGAAGATTTCCAACTTCATCAGCTATGCGTCTCTGTTTGTAGGATATGCCAGTGCTCTGCAGCGCATGTTCGACGAGGAGACTACCTCCCCGGTCAACACCATTATAGGGCCTCAGAAGGATGAATGGGAACACCGCATCTATGATCGTGACAATTTCCCTGATCACGCGCTGAGACTTAAGTCCCCCAAGGAACTTGGTGTTGACTCTGTTAATCAGTATTCAGGATATTTAGATATCGGCAATGATAAGCACTTGTTCATGTGGTTTTTCGAGTCTCGCAATGACCCCCACAATGACCCCGTTATTTTATGGCTTAACGGTGGCCCTGGATGCTCATCCCTCGAGGGCCTTTTTTTCGAGCTGGGACCGGCTACTCTGGGTGCTGACTTGCAGCCGAAATACAACCCGTACTCTTGGAACTCCAATGCCAGCGTTATCTTTCTGGATCAGCCTGTAAACACGGGTATGTCTTATTCATCACAAAGTGTTAAAGATACCCGCACCGGAGCTGTGGATGTGAACGCTCTTCTATCTCTCTTTTTCCAAAGATTTCCTCAATATCCGTCCACAGACTTCCATTTGGCTGGAGAATCTTATGCTGGTCATTATATTCCTGCCATTGCTAAGGAAATTACTACATCCGAAAGCTACGGACAATTTTTCCGGCTCAACACAATCCTTATCGGAAACGGTCTCATTGATGACTATCATCAAACGCCTACTTATGTAGACATGGCCTGTGGTAATGGCGGTGCTGATGCTATACTCAACAGAAACCAGTGCAATCAGATGCGTAATCAAATCCCAGCATTCCAGCGTCTGGCTCAGCAATGTTACAACACTCTTGACCGCAATACATGCAATCGTGCCGGTGTTTCTTCCAACCAGATCTTGCAAAGCTACGCAGCTTCTGGTATGAACATTTACGACGTGAGAAAGCGCTGCGATCCCACCCCTGATAATCTTTGCTATGCCGACCTGGAATACGTTGGTAACTATCTTAACCAGCCCAGTGTTCGCTCAGCCATTGGTTCTGAGGTTGGTCAATGGGCTTCATGCAATAATACCATCAATTCGCAGTTCTCTGGTACTGGTGATTATTCCAAGCCATTCCATACTGATATCAAAGACATGCTCGAAGCTGGGTATCCTGTTCTTATATATGCTGGTGACAAGGATATGATTTGCAACTGGCTCGGTCAAGTCGCTTGGACTAATGCTTTGGAGTGGTCTGGCAAAGCCAACTTTAACGCTGCGCAAAGTCACACCTGGACAGCTGGTGGTCAAAATGCAGGAGAGGCCAAGAGCGCAAATGGTTTGACTTTCTTGAGAGTTTACGAGGCAGGGCACATGGTTCCACACGATCAGCCTGCAAACTCGCTGGATATGATCAATAGATGGCTTAAGGGCGACTATGAATACAAATAATCCAATTTTGTGTAATTTGTGCTTGATAGATTAATACCTTTTTTTCTCTCACTATCTAGTAAAAAAAAAAAAAAGTAGTTCCGCACACAATAAAAGCGAATCTGGTAATGAAGCTGTTCATAGGAAACATCATCATTTCTGTCACTTTCATTGCTACATTTGAACCCTTTTTCTGTTCTACAGTTGAAATGTAGACGCATGAGAATTTCAAATACATTTCTAGACGCGTTTGCCCCACAGTATTGCCCTCAGTTCCTGACTTTCGATTCCTCCCACCTACGAGGACAAGTCACAGTCCGCCACTGATACCTATGGAGATCCCTGCTGCCCTAGACTCACTCCCCAACGAACTCTTCGCTCACATTACGCTATGGCTGGAGCCTGCTGACCTCGTCCCTCTGCTGAAATGTTCGCGGAACCTCTACAAGCGAGTCGTCCCAATCCTGTGGCAGCATATCCAGTTTTTCAACCCAACGGCACAGTCAGAATTTGCAAAGTGCTCGAATATAAATGTAAAATACTTGCAGATGGCACCTACTGCCCATTGCAAGTCTAAAGCTATTGCGGCAAGAGTACCACCGGAGTATTTGGCATTGGATCGATTGGCAGGAGCAGTGCTACAAGGATTCGTGTCAGAGACTGCGCTCCAGAGTATTCAGCAATTAACACTGTATACACAGAATAGATATGCGTATCAAATCGGATTTAGTGAGTTTGTTCACAGATTTTTACTGCGGCAGGGTTTCTTGAGCAATCTGAAAACGGTCCGACTGATTAACGATGTTAGCGGTGTGATACAAGGGTTGAATAAGCATTTCTTTGACGACAAGAGAAGCTTAGCGATGATAGCAGATGCTGTAGATATGTGGGTTATGGGAAAGGCGAATAATGTACCCGAGGAGCAGGCAGAAGTTAAACTTTTCGCGAGAAATAGCGAGTTGGCTCATCGCATGACGACTAAAAATACGACAGCACTATCAATAACATTTCTACACATGGAGTTTATTGAATCAGTCGACGAGCTAGCAAAGCTTAGCGAGCTTTTGAGGAAAACACTCAATCTAGAAGTTTTTTCTCTTGCTCCGTCAAAGCTGCGACCACAGTTCGCCCAACGACGAAGAATGGGACAAGAAGGCTTGATTGAGGCTTGCGAAGAGTTAACATGCACGGTGAATGAACTAAGACACCTTCGGTCCCTTTCCCTTGTCTCCGGTATGCTCATCCAATGTATGGATTTCAATCAATTACCGTCGACGCTCCAGAACCTAGAGCTCAACAAACAGATCACAACTCCTCGTCAACACCTTGGATTAGTGAATCAGGTGCAGAATAATTGTGGTCCAGCTGCAGAGATGAAAGACTGGAGATACTTTCTCACTAGTATATCCTATCCAATCTCACTAGAATCACTCAGGCTTAGCCATCTCATGACTGATGCGGAAGAAGCAATACCATTACCATTAAACTCCGTTCAGTTTGACCTAACAAACATCAATTTCATTGGTCTGAGCATGCCACCCGGCTCAGATGTTGAGATCTTTAAAGCAAATTGCCATTTGCAAGTGGTCACCATCAACACCATATCCCAGCATGGCTTGCGTCTGCTCACCTCTAATTGTAGTGAAACCCTGCGAGAACTGACAATTGCCAAACCCACTGGGGAGCTTCTCAGTCACAGCAGCGATGCTTTCACAAACGATGAGCTTCGATTACTGGGGCGCTGCAAGAAACTCGAGTACCTCTATGTGCATGTTTTCGAACACACGCTCACGGGCGAATGTTTACAGGAGATTTTGGAGGGTGCAAAGTTTTTAACCAGCATTTTTATAGAGTACACCGTGCCTGGCCACATGCCATACATAACCGACGACGAAATTGCGCAGTACAGATGGTTTCCGGGCTTGCCACAGGAAATCCTTCTTCCCCGCCAAGAGGAGTATGATCGCATCCGCCAAACGTTCAAGCCTGGACCTGGTGACACCACAAACCTGTCTTCCTTTTTGTCAATTGTACGGGTCATAACTGATCCTATTAATGATGACGTACCGTATGTGTTCAGAGACTTTAGAATTAAGCCAACGGAGTTTGGAACTGGCTGTATATTTCAGTTGGATCTTCCTCGCTTCAAGGAAAGGTTTGGCATATCAGGCAGGCAGGCCCATGCAAATTAGACTTATTTCCACAAGAATATTGCAACGATAATAACACATGTAATGTTAGCATTCAACGATTTAATATGATGAAAATTGTGCATTGATACAAAAGGTTACTAGTATTTATTTATGATTTTACTAGAGGCCAATATATACATGAATAGAAATAGATAATTAACGGGAAAAAATAGAATAAAATAAAAAAAGCAAAGGTAGCAAAAATAAACAAGTGAAAAACATATAGAGATGTGTACGTGTGCTAAGGTTGGTTTTCTTTTTGTTGACTTTTTTTCTTTTTTGAGTTAGAAGATCATCCACCAGGCGGTGGCCAAAAGTACCAAAAGAATGACAGCTGTAAGGATGCCAGCTCCAGCTCTGTCCTTGCCCGTGATTGTGAGTTCGTTGACAGTCGTTGTCTTCGAGGAGGAAGTACCAGCAGAGCCATTGCCTGTGGAAGTGGCGCCCGTGGATGTCGTCAGAGGGCCTGGCTTGTTCCAAATTAACCTGTTTTGCAGGGCTTCTAATGCACTCATCTGCTCACCCAGGCCGTAATAACCATCCCAGGAGCCATTACCCCAGTTCAAGCCACAAGTGTGTCCATCTGTGCCGCCAGTGCAGGATGTTAGAATACCAGTGGTAGTGGCTTCCAAATAGGTTTGAATTTCGTCGTTCAATGTAGGGGCCATGAGGCAGGTAAGGCCAAGGAACCGCGAAAAGATGCCCTTGAAGGATCGTTCATCGTTGTTGCACTGGGCCGTGGGCTGGCAAGCAGCCTCGTACATGATGTTGGTGCCGTCCATGAAAAACACCTTTGCTCTGCCCCAGATGTTGGTTGCGCGCGTAAGCCATTTCGTCTGGTTGGTGTGGTTATACATGAAAGCAGCTCCGCTCATAAATAGGCCACTGTTGTAAGACCATTCAAGACTGGATACATCGCTACAGTTATCACCAATGGAACCACCATCATAAACGCGCCAAGCAGTTGAATCTGCCGTCTCGTTAATGAAGCCCAAGCCTGCAGCCCAATCCCAGACTTTCTCGGCCCACTCTGCGTATGTCGCGTTGTCAGTGTATCGAGCAAGACGTGAAGCTAAATTAAACAAACACCCGTTGGCGACGGCGTTCTTATAATTGTAACCGTTGTTCCACGTATAAATTTGCCATCTCAAACCTCCACCACAATGCTGGTCATCCCAACGCGCAGCCATAGTATTAAAAACAGCCTGGGCGAGGTACAGCCACTGTGGATCATCGTCGCTGGGATTGCTAAAGTTCTTTTCGGCAGCGGCCATCACTGTGATGCCCCAGAATCCCTGATCATCATTACCCTCTGTAGTAGTCTGGTTCGCGGGCATGTAATCCCAGTCTGTGCCCGTCTGGTAAATCAAACTGGACTTTATAAGGTCGTTGTAGGTTTCGTTTCCTGTGTAATACCAGTAGTCAATCATGGAGCCCCAAGCAGCACCGGCTTCCCACCAATAGTATGGGTTTGAGAACATTCCTGGTGTCTGGCCGGTATCATTACCGTTGTAGTAGTCCATGAGACCCTTGGCTATAAGAGCAAGCCCAGAGTTAATCGACGTCGAGCTTGTAAAATCGATATCAAGGGCGGAAGCCCGGAAAGGAGCGATAGTTAATAACAGGGCTATCGACCAGCGTGTAGCTAGAGAAGACCCAAACAATTTCATTTTGGGCCAATAAAGAATGGGAGTGAAATGGAAAGTATGCTAAAGTCGACGACGTGTATCAAGTCGGAGTGAAGAATAGTAAAAGCTGAAAGGATGTTAGTGACAAGTAAATTTCAACGAGCGTGATGCGTAAATATAGTGAAGGAGCGAGTGGAGGGGAAAAGGGATAGAAAACAAAAAAGGAGATGAAATTCACAAAAATTTCTGATTAAATCCGCATGCTGTCTTTTTTTTTTTCACTGTCACAACTTAGAGAGGCGCAAGGAGGCAAGGAGCGGGAGGAAAACAAAAATAGAACAAGCGACGCGTACAAAACACAAAAAAACCAAAACAGTACCAGCGACTCTTAGCGACTCCAGTGAATGGCGATGCTGCCAGCAGAGAGTGCGAGGAGGAGGGGGAGGGCCAGAGAGACTGGATACCGCGAGGCGAAAGACGCAGGTGCAATGCGCCTACGCGATGCCAATCCAACACCAAGAAAAAGCCAAGACTTCAACGGGCGACCTCGCTAAAGTTCACAGCGCTCGCCGAGAGAACCAAAAAGGCTTGGCTTTTTCTCGCACACGGCTACACGTCGCCAAAGCAAAAAACAAACAAACAAACAAACGAAAAGGGAACCGCGTTCATAAGTGAATACGAGAGTCTATTACTACCAAAAATATTCTAAATGCTATACCCGGGGAAATTCTGCTGGGTGAGATATTCACGCGCAACGCTGTCTCCGTGAGCGGCCGCGTGCTCCATCCAGTGCTTTATGATTGCCATTCGTATCGGATCCATCTTCTCTGTGTCTTCGTTGGTTTTGTAATCGTCCAAAATTGCTGGCGGAAACGTCTCACTGAGCTTTGTAAACGGCGCAAGACATATTGGAACCAGCTCTGGATGCGAAAGGTGCATGATGGCGAGTTCCCGCTGGCCATCCATATCGCCTTCTTTTGCTGCAATACTCCACAGCCATGCGCTGTCCTTCAGGGTCCACTGCGAAAAGAAAAATACGTCCATGTCTGGTGAGATCATGCTCGTGGAGTACTTGAAAAGCTCCGATGCTGTATCAGACACAATCTCAAGATACTCTTCCTTCAATGACAACGCAGCGAGGCTCACATCCCAAAATACCTTGCCCATGTCAGTCAAATCAAGCACATGGGAAGGCACAAATGCAGCAATGAATTGCAAATCACGAAACAGCGTGTTGCACTCAGCCTTGACACTTTTGAAAATACGGCGCAGTTCTTCGGCAATCGCATCAGTGTTGGGTCCTAGCACTGAGCCTCGATTACCGCTTTCCTGTCCACCAAAAATAGCACTGTTGAGTACGGGCGATTGGGATTGAAGCATGCCTGACGTAATTCTCTTGGCTTCCACAGTTGCAATAGCTTCACCCAAGGAAGTCATTGCCGATAAGCTGCCTTTGCGGCTCAGAGTTTTGTCTATAAAAGAAGTATGTGGAGTTGATGTGGCTTGAGTGTCAGACGTAATAGATGGCTTATTTGAGTGGGCTCTAAAGGCGTGTGAAAGTGTATTCGAAGTCTGTGTGGCGTTGGCTCCGGAGTTCGACAGTGCCGATACAACTAGACGAACTAACTCATAAAGTATGGCTAACTTGCCTGTAGGTGACGGATTGACCGACAACCGGAAGAGTAACTGTAAGTAGGCCTTTTCGTAGGGAAACTGGTATCGTATTGACGACTGCTGTTGCCTGCAATTTACGTGCTCTTCAGATTCATCAGTTGCAGAGCCTGAAAGTCGTGACGTCTTTCTTGCTTCAGAAGAGTTGTTTGTACAAGGAATGTTATGCTGCCCATTAAAATCCTTTAATCGATCTATTGACGCCTCCACAATAGGTGATCTCAACCATTTGTCTGTTTCGGAGCCTAGAATTATGTTAGATTAAAGTTGTATCTTTCAAATGAAACTCACCTTCAAACCATCCGTCGATTCCAATATCCGTGTAAATAAAACTTGTAATTCGCATTTGCAGTTCAAGAAGCCGCTGATCTAGCTCTTCCCGTTTCTTCTCATTATCCAGTCTTGTCGCTTCATCCGTGAAACCTGTTTCGCCAAATAAAGTGTCCTCAGTGCCAAAGCTCGCTGCATTATTGAAGTTGTCATTGTTAACGCACTGACGAAGCCGTGGGTTCTCAGTAGGATTAGATGGCTTGTCGCCTTTGACACTGGAGAATTCAGATGACATTCTCTTTCCCGCAAGATCAAGCGACGAGGCAAACATGTCAATGAGATTAGGACTAGACTTTCTGGATTTGTGGCCTCGAAGAGTGTGTATCCATGCTTCTGAGTTACTGCTTGTACTAGTCTTAGTGCGATTGTGTGAAGGATAGAAGCCATCACCAGATAAGCTATCAATAGAGCGGCGACGGGCATGAGGGTCATATTCTTGTTCCAGATTTATACTAGAACTGCTCCCAAAATTGTAAAATGGAGACCTAGAAGGATATACTTGGTTAACACTTGCCGCGCTAGATCTCTCAACTCCTTCAACCTCGATAATCAGCTTCCACAAATCCGGTTTAAACAGCAAACTCGATGTCAAGAGCGACTGGCCTCGATTACGGGATCCACTGGACACATCGCCAATGACTCTTTTAACAAGGTCATCAACCTCACAGCAAAATCGATGAATCCGTTCCTCGCCGGCACAAAAGTTTTGAATTTGTTGCCCATTCAGCCACTTTTTAGTGGCATCTGATTCCCTATCTGATAACTTGTTTTTGCCTCCATATTCTGCACGAGCAAACATGCCATCCGAGGTATTGACCGAAGAAAATGAAGGGCGCTTGGGAATATAGTCTCTCTTTGAAGGGCCAGCAAAGCGTTTGAATGATGAAAAAGCTGCCAAAGAAGAAAGTGAGTTAGTGGAGCTATTCCGCTTCAAAGTTTGTGACCTATAACCAAATCCCTGAGATAGGGATCGGGGTGACTCCATTTTCTCTGTCAAATTATAATCGTTATCTCCTTTTTGCGATCCACGACTCAGCGCACAAGCGACATCTCGCGCTCGACTCCAAAGTGATGTCGTCCGAACTTCTGTAATGTACCATACTTTGGTCCTCAGATCATTTAGCATGTCAAGAGTAAATTCACAAGAGCTGTTTGCGAAATTCAGAAAAGTATTATACGGAGTCAAAAGCTCTTCGCACTTCTTAAGCTTATGCAAAATCACCTCCAACTTTGCCTCCTTGCTTCGCTTGACACATTTCATGATATATGAATTGAGTTCATTACTACTTTGAACGTAGGATGAGCTTGAATCCGGCGGAAGAAGCTTCTGCAAAGTATAAGCAGCATTATAAAACTCACTTCCCATTAAAAAGTTTTGACCTGCCACAGCCTCTTCTGCGGCCCCAAAAAGAATATCACAAAGATATGTTGGAGAATCGGAAAATCGAGGCGGTATGGGAATAGTGTTAGGAAGTAAGTGGCTACCGCCGCTGATTTTGCGGCTTGGGTTCATATATACAGCAGTTGGTAAAGAGGTAACGCGCTTAGTGCCAAAATTGGGGTAAAGGTTATTAGGAATACGCTGTTTTGTGAGCCCATGAGAAAGTCCTGACAAAGCCGAATTTTCAGAAATGTAGCTCTCGATTGCTCGGATGACAAGATCGACTGAAGGCTTGGCACCAGCTGGCAAAGGCAAATCATCAATGTCAATCGATGAGGTCTGGTTTTGAAATGCTCCTTTGGCTACTTCATATTCTTCAGGCGATTTTCTCTGCCCCATTTCACATTCCATTGAAGCCATTGGCATCCCCTTGTCCACTATATCACTTTCATCCACATCCAACACCGTGTTTTCATCATTGACGCAAAACACTTGCCATTTTTCAGCAAACGGCTGAGGTAATCTGAACGACTGAAGCTTTTGTGCTCTCAACGAATTCAGGTGCTGAGATGCTATGGATCCACGGAATTGTAGGTAAGGGAACTTTCGGAGTAATTCTTCGGCAACTGGCTCAATATCGAGCCGGATATCCTGTAAGTTCCACTCAAATGGATCCTCTTTAGGGCCAAAGTATGGTGTACTCCTTCCTGATTCACAGCTAGACAAGAAAAAACTAGCTTCGTCCAAACTCGGTAAACTATCCTGTAATGACGATGCACGGTATCCATTTACTTCTCCAGTAAGCGACGACCCAGACCCAGTATAAGAGTGTCCAAGACTGCTGCCGGACGACTTGCTCATGTGGCCTGACGTGGGAAAGTGGTCGACAGGTATTGGGTTTGTAGAGTGTGATGGGAAAGACGGCCTTCGCATATTAAAAGAGGGGAACAAGCTGGTATATAAAGTCAGAACGTCCGAAGGACATAAGACAAAAAGCTGTCCACAGTATATGCTCTCCGTAATAGTCGAATCGTCTATTCCATGCAGTAAATCGCCATCAATCATGTCCGGGTGAGGCATAGTTGATTCTGAGGTTTCTTTTTTCGTGATGAATTGCGAGAACATGTCGTGGATGGCTAAAATAGTTGTGCTTATATCTGCTGGGACTGAGGAATTGCATGAGTAGCCATAAATTACTTGTTCAGCATAAGACAAGCAAGTCTCATAAATGGATAGTAGGATCCGCTGGCGCTGCTTTTCTGAAATTATAAAATCGCTGCCCAGTCCGTAAAGCTCTGGAGATTTGAAAAATGAGCAAAGGAACCTTTTGAAGAAGTACTCAATGAAGATGAAATGCAATGCGTGGTTTTTGTTCTTGGGTGATACTTTAGAAAGTACGAGGCTACTGAAGTGTAAAAGTTCGTCGGGAATGGCGTGTTGGGAAACGGTGAAATGCGAAAGGAATTGAGAAACAGAATTGTTGAGAAAGGACCAGCGTTTGGACTCTAGTTCAGTGTCCTCAATGGGAAGGTGTGTCGTAAATGAACCAAAATTCGGAGTATTACTGGGAGTTGAAATTGTTGGTCTAGCTGTGGCTCGATGCAAAGAAATGGAGGGTGAAATAGAGGAATTCAGGTAGTTTGGAGGAGGCGCGTTATTGGATGGTATCATTACTCTTAAGGAAGCATTGGGTATATCAGGCGAAGGGTATGAAGATGACGGGGCGGAAGTTGTACCTTGTGGTCTAACACTGAGCGGCGATAATGGCATATCAAAAGCTGCTGTTTCCTTCGTGGAAAAGGTTGTCTGGCTCGAGTTGAGAAGAAATTGACCATTCTGCAAGAAACCCAAAAGCATGGGCTCGAGCGTTGAAAAATGTCGGGTACCAGAATAGGCAAGAAACTTATCAATAATTGTGCAGCACAACTTGTTGAATCTTTCACCAGGGAGGTGGGCGTCGAGGAGAAATGCAACAATGAAGGAAAAGTAATCGAACTTCTGGGATGGAGGCGCGATTGGCGGAAAGAAGTCATAGAAGATTATATCAAGTGCGTTGTACCTGTGAAGTGCTGTAAGGGTTTCAAAAGAATCTACAGCAGATGGCGCATAAAAGGATAGAATTTCGGTTTCATTCATGTTGAAAAGAGACGCACAGATGAAGCTGGGAGATGACTTGACTAACGTTAAAAACGAGTTTAATAGTTTGCGGTTGGCAGGTTTAAGCAACGGCATGAACCTCGGTTCCTGAGGCGTTGGTCCCTGTTTCAGCGTCGCAGAGCAGAAGTCAATAGCTTGCAGGTACTGAGATGAAAATTTGGAAGGATCGGACTTGTATCGGTCGGTTAAAGCCGCATGTAGGGTGTATACAGAGGCCTGGAGTCGGTTCACAATATTGTACCGTATCAAAAGTTGTACTAAGCGATCAGCAGCCTCAGTGGCATTCTTAGTAGCCACCGAGTAGTGAGCTTCCATATCAATAAGAGTTTCCATTGGAATGCCGCAAGCAATCGGACTTGAGGTTCCAATTGGCCTATTGTTCAGAGGGGAGTTCAATAAAGAATATAGCCCCTGTTTGTTGGTGTGCTGAAATTTTAGGCTGGATTGAGATTGCGGCTGCTGCAAAGGTGGGTGTAGGACGCTCTTGGAAGGAGAGGAGTAGGACTGCCTTCCTACACCAAAAGATCCTTTTCGAGAGGCTGAAGAGGTCAAAGAGGAAGGGAAAGGAGTCGAGTTGACCAATGGGTTGTTTTGGTCTAGAATATATGAGCTATTAATCGTCTTAGTCGCTTGGTCGAAGCCTGCGGCTACGTTGTAACAAGCAGCATGTATAGATGATGTGGAAGGATGTAAAGTGTCTTCGGTAAAGTTCGTACTGTAGCTGTCGTTGAGAATGCCAGAGTGAGGTCTCGAGGTATCTGACTGGAGGGCAGTGTCGATCTTAAATTCGAGACCTGATTCGGGTTGGTTCCGCAGGTCATCTGAGGGAGGATCCGGGTTCGTGGTATCACACGCATCAAGTGCGAATTCACCAAAATCTTTGCGCTGTGAAGTAGGGGAGTTCGGGGAACTTGCCTGCAAGTCCGAGGATGAGAATATATCAAAAGTGGATTGGGTCGTTGGAGGAGTAAGCCTTCCCGGCGGATCAAAAGGCCCTACGAAGGAGTCGATGTTTTGAGATCTCTTGGGAAACTCAAACATGGACAAACTAGTTGCAGCCATGATAAAAAAAAAGTCTAGGTTGTTAGCTATAAAAAGCAGATGTGAGTTTGCATTATGCCATACCGTATCGGTGACGAGAAAGCTCAACGTGGAGGATATTTGAGCGGTGACTTGGTTGCAGGCAGCAGCAAGAGCTGTACAATCACATGAATCGATACCAGTGAAAAATATACCCCATTGAGGAAGAAATATAGCACAAGTAGAGCTGTTAAATGCGGAGTTGTTCAAGCAAAGTGGGACATGGAGGGGGAGTTGAGAAAGGCGAAGGATATTTTTTCTGGATTTACGGCATTTGGACGCCAGGAGTCACAAACCGAAAAAATATAAAAAAATATACGCATGCGTGCATGCATGAAAGTTGGCACCATTCAAATTTTGGGTATGCGAGGGTTTATCACTGGCGGATCCGTCAGCATACGTCAATACGGAGATTTTTGCATTCGTTGATGATTCAAGAATATTTGGAGACTCAGTGTTCCCCACGCTAACGGATCGCGGAGAGTTCACGAGCCGTTAATGCAGCGTGAGGTCCTTGGACTAAACGGTTTCGAATGTTTTGTTTGTGTCTTGGAATGAATGCTGTTTTAGAGTTTCATGGCAGCTCCATTCGCACATTCTTCGCGAAAATGGAAAACGAAAAAAAAAAAAAAAAAAAAAAAAAAAAAAAAAAAAAAAAAAAAAAAAAAAAAAAAAAAACAAGCGAACGTCAAAGTTCAGATTAGACTGACATCCATAGTAGCACAGCCTTTGCTAGTAAGAGTCGCGCAGTTCGAGGAGCCTGCTGTGGCTGGACTTTGGGCTTTAATGATACAGTAATGATCTTTGAGCACCATATTCACAGATATCAACTCAAGGATTTAGACCGTTGAACAATTCCTTTCAAGACCCCCACGTCATTTTGGTTTTATGCGCTTCGATTTTCCCAAATCAGCCATGTTCATCAGTCCAGATGTCTTTAGCGCAGCCTTTCAAGATTTTGGCTCTGTAGACTATGCTAAAGTCATATCGACCTTTATCGACTACGTCCGAAAGCCCCAGGGGAGATATTACAGGAAGCTTTGTTTGCCCACATTTAGGGTTTGCCAGAGCTATTGGGAAGCACTGTTTGCCCACATTTAATCCGAGACAGCTGTTGAGCACCCAATGCTCTCCGCGGAAGAACGTAACGAAGAGAAAGAAAAGGTAGCCTTAGGCTGTTCTACGCCTTTCTTAGACGAACTATTCAAAGACTTAAAGCGCAATGTATGGTACAAGGCATCCCAGCAAAGCTTTGGAAGTCTCAAAGGAAGGTGTTCTGTAGGCTGTCACCGGTGATCACCGCTAACTAAGATCACCGAAAGCCACTCACATTTCGTGATCGATGAAGAAGCTTTAAGGAGCAATCTTCGGCCAACTGGTTCTCTTCAGGACTTCACGGTGAGTTTGTTTTAGAAAGAGCGCTATAAAAGGCTTCGAGTTAACATCACAGAGGGCGAAAGCGCCGCACCACTATGTATCCTTAATTATCAACTGTCCGCTTTTATTGCAGCGATAGATCGCCGTAATTTTGACCTTCTCTTTGGAGCTTGGATCTTAAGGTACTGCAGTATACACTTTTTTAGATGCTGGGGGAAAAAAAAATAAAAAAGTTGGCCATCAATTTACTTTTCATCTTCCATATACTATAGTCGTATTGATTTTGTTACCCACTCAAACCTGGGGTTCCAAGTATGGCGGGGGATATCACGTGGCTTGGATCTGAATTTTCTGGAACAAAAAAGTGACAAACCTCTGAAATCTATTTGAACTTGAAGTTTTCCTCCTCTACTTTCTTCTTTCTTTTTCATCAAAAAAAAAAACAAAAAATACCAACTCTAAAACCTATTATTGAGTTTTGCAAAATAGATCTCCTAGTCTGAATTTACAACAATGGTATGTATTCAATGCTAGTACATGACTAGACTGAAAAACTGGCTAGCTATTCCCTTTGCTCAGGTTGGATTTACCTTTTTACCTTTCTCAAATCTGTTCACTAACAACCCCACCCCAGTCCGCCCTCAAGTCCATCAAGAACGTCGTTCCTCTCTTCGACCGCGTGCTCGTGCAGCGCCTCAAGCCCAAGACCCAGACCGCCTCCGGCATCTACATCCCCGAGAAGAACGCCGAGAAGACGAACGAAGCGGATGTGCTCGCCGTCGGCCCCGGCATCCCCGATACCAAGACGGGCGATCTGATCAAGCCCAGCGTGCAGGCCGGCGATAGGGTCCTGCTGCCGTCGTTTGGAGGCTCGGTCATTAAGGCCGGCGAGGAGGAGTACCTGTTGTTTAGGGATACGGAGATCTTGGCCAAGCTGGCCAAGGAGTAAGCATTTGTGCGCGTGTGGATGGACGGCAAAGCAAGTGCGTGAACACTCGACCTTGACTTGACTTGACTTAACTTGGCTTTTAGTCTAATGATCTGTAAATAGTGACGGTGTAAGATGAATTTGAAACAAAAATTACCTCGTCTTTCTTCCTATATGCGCGTGTAGAAAGAGAGCTCCTCGACCAAGCAAAAGACTTGAAAAGGAATCGAACAAAACTCCAAAATCGTGCGCGCACACATGCCTTGGACTTGTTGACCAGCATCTCGATTGATATAGACATTGGACTCAAACCCAAAGCTTGCTAAACCCCAATTTCTTGATTGATCTCTAACTTGAACCAGACTCACTTTCATCCTGTGCTTGCCGGCACCGTAAAGGTTTTAAGAAAACATTTTAATCCAACGTTTTAGCAGCCATTCAAGATCCTCAAGAGATTGGAACTCTAACCAGAATAACAATAATTGTAAATTATCACCAA
This sequence comes from Geotrichum fermentans, assembly GCA_030564905.1. Classification (NCBI taxonomy): domain Eukaryota; kingdom Fungi; phylum Ascomycota; class Dipodascomycetes; order Dipodascales; family Dipodascaceae; genus Geotrichum; species Geotrichum fermentans. Next base: position 17,018 of record JAJMAG010000220.1, read on the forward strand.
GGACTTAGAATAAATATGTAAAGAAAAAAAAATTAGCAAAAAAAAGGAAACCGTTCGGTACATCAAATGAACAAACAAAAACCCCGGGCTAGAAACAAACATTCAAAGATCATACAAACAAACAACAAAATAAGAAAAAAGTAAAAATAAAAAGTAGTGAGCCCATTAAAAAAAAAAAGTGTCCAACTTATTTCATATCCATCGTTATTCATTACTTTCTGTAAGGCGGCTGAGGATGCTGCGGTGATCCATAAGAGGAGTATCCTCTATTATCCTGCAGCGGTGGCGGCGGCAGGCTTCGCTCGTTACTCTCGCGGCTTGGGAACTCGTACCCACGAGTCGAGGACAACGGCGGGCGCACGCTTTGGTCGCGCGCTTGGTCTGGCGGTCGGTAGTGGTTTTGGTACAAGTTAAATCCACTAGCGGGTGGTGAACCTGAGGGCGATTGCAAAGAAGTGCCCGCAGCTGGGGTCGGATTGAGGAGGGAACTGGAGCCGCTGCTAAAACTCGGCATGGGGAGGTAGGTGGCCCGACTGTTGCTGCCGGTAGAGTCCGTGGGTGCCAGGCTGCTGCGAGATGAAGAAGCATAAACTGGTAGGTAAGTGGATGCCCCGTAGCGCTGATCACCACCTGCAGCGGCACTGGTTAAGGCAGCGGCCGCCGTAGCTTCATCAGCTGAGAGTTGAGTTCCAGCTGCTGTGAAAATTGAGCTGTAAGATTGGTTTGAAGGAGCTGAAGCAGACACAGGCTGGATTCCAGAAGGAGCCGGAAGATAAGTATGGCCTGATGAGGACCCGAAAGATTGAGGAGACCGCTTGCCATCGTACCAAGCAGGCCTATCGCTTGTTATGGATGGAAGAGCTGTGCTAGCCGATGTGCTTGACACGGGGTTCAAGAGGCTTGACAGTGAGTTTCCTCGGGATGGAGGAAGACTTTGCTTGAGAGCAGGAATGGTGGCCGGTGCAGTATACGGACTCTTATTGAACGAGCCGCTTGCAGGCAAATCCGTCAAACTAGAGACTGACATACGCCGGCTTGTTTCTGGAAGATACATAGATGGCAGGGTACTGCGGTCACTCGATACAGGGCTATACTGGGGCAAGGAGTATAAAGCTGAGGGAGATTGTCGCGAGGCAATCTCCTGCAGTCTTGCCTTTTCCTCTGCTTCGCGAATACGCTGTTGTTCAGCCTCACGTTCGCGGATTCTTTTGCGTTCCAGTTCCAGTTCCAGCTGTCGTTGGGCCTCAGATGCCTTTTCCTTTTCAAACGCAAGCTGACGTTCAAGATTGCGTTTCCGTTCGTTTTCAAGTTCTTCGGCATGCTTGATATCTTCCATTTTACGTTGAGCTCGCTGCTTCTCCTCCTGTTGCTGCCGGTAATAAAATTTAGGTGCAGACTCAGGTTGAAGAGCTGGTAAATTGGGCTTTGGCAAAAAGTATCCACTTCGGAGAGTAGATTCAAAAGAACTCGCGGCTGGTAACAGCGAAGCGGTGCTCGTAGAAGTAGAAGGTCGTGAGTACAGAAGAGGCGACGTTTTTCCTCTCTCCATTGGTGTAGCAGTGGAAGAACTAGAAGACTCCTTAAGTGGGGGAACAGAAGAATGGAACTGCTGAGGTGATTTTGGCCCTCGTAAAGTGGGTGGAATAGGAAGAGTTCTAGAGCTATTATCATTAAGGGGTGGGATAGCCAAAGGTCTGTTGTAAGCCTCTTCCGAAGCTTGAACTAGAGACTGAAGTGAAGAGGTAGGTATATGGGTGGGCTGTATCGGGGGTCGCGCCTGAATTAGCGTTGGGGAGGTATACTGTGATGGGGTAATCGGCTTATACTGCGAATTCAGTTTTTTGTCCAACGCATTCATCAGTGCAGTCTCTGCAGATAATGGCTGCGCTTTACTCAACGAAGGCACGTGTTTCTCGTCCACAGGTTTTGGTGGCACTCGCTTAGTATCTTTCTCCTCTGGAATAGCAGGAGGAATGGGTACAGGCAATCCCTGGCGAATTCTTTCATCAGCATCATTTGCAAGCTTCGCCCAACCTTTTGACTCAGCATGCTTGGAAAAGTAATTTTTCACCATAACAACACTTTTCGCTTTGAAGTGTCGTGAAACTTTGTCCCAATTTGTACCATAGGAGAGCAATAGCTGCTGAAATAAATTAGTTTCAGGGACACTCCAGTAGCTTGTAGCGCGTTCCTTGGCCTGTGATGGTTGAGAAATAACTTGAACTGGATATTCCTGTACGGGAATCGCAGGCTCGGGGACAGCCTCTGTAGTTTCAGCTTCTTCAGCTTTCTTACCACGACGGCTTGAACCACTAGAGGCAACACGAGGGACCTTCTTTGCGCGCTTGCGGTCTCCCTCATTATCAATTGGTGGTCGCTTGCGATCCTTCTCCTCCGTCTTTACCGGGATTGCCAAAATGCCAGTACTTTCACTATCAGAAATCGGAGCTGGGGATTGGATAGCAGATTTGGCCTCTTCTGGTACCGCAACACTGCTTGCACTAACACTGCCTTCAGACTGTTGTCTTGAGCCCTGTGGCTTTTCTTTCGACACTTTCTTACGGCTTTTGCGGGATGATCTCTTGCTGCGATTCAGAACCAACGTTTTATAATCAACCTGCTTTTTTGTAATGTAATAGTGCATCACGCAATCATTAAAAGTCCTGCCTGTTCCAATTGCCTTTGCAATTTTTCCAAATTGCTTTGGCCATTGGGCATACGCGTCACAAAATGCTTCATGTTCCTCCGGATTGAAAGTATCAATTGGATCAGTTGTAAGCCTTTGGTAAGGAATATTCTTGTCCTCGATAAAGTTGTTCGAGTCCAAATATCGCAACTCATCACGCTCGACAGGGTCAAAAATCAAATCAGGAACTTTAACGGAAGTCAACTTGGCACGAACTGATGGATCTCGCGCAGTCTCGCGCTCAAAATTAGCCAAGATTTCCAAGAATTCAGCCTCACTGCGGACAGAATCACCATGTTCGCGGCCTCGGCGGCCAGATCTAGGAGCTGATGTATCAGGGGACTTGTGAGGAGATTGTGCAAGAGCAGGAGGCTCGGTAGGGGGGTTATTAAGATCCTGCTTCTTTTCCATGTAGTCACAGTACCGCAGCCACATGGTCTTCATATCCTTAAAATGTTGGCGATAGATAATTGAATCCTTATGCAAGTCCTTACGATGCTCCGCAATACGATTTAGAAGAACATTGTGAACGTGGACATCGTTGAATCTTGTGTTCTCGTTGTAGAAAGGATATTCTGACAACGACTTGACCGGGTGATTGGAAAAATACTTCATCTCCTTGTGAACTTCTGATTTAGAGAGCTGTTCAAGATCGTACAATTGCTGCTCAAGTCGGTTCAATGGGAACATAACCGGTAGATTTTGATCCTCAGTCATGTTCAGAGTCTTACCAGAGTGGTCCAGCTTTGGAATTTCTGCAGTTGATGCATCAACATCAGCCATTTCATTATCAGCTAGTTCCTCTGTAGCTGGCGACTTTACGCTCAACTCGGTAAGAGTTGTCTCGGATAACTCTGTCTGAGGGGTCGGGGACTTGGAAACACGCGTCTTGGCAGGAATTTTCGATAGTTCTGGTTCATACGCATCATCAAGGTCCGTGGACTCTTTAGACTCGGAGCCAACTGCGGGTACAGGCCGAGATTCAAAAGGGGAATAGCAATCGTCACTGGTTGGTACTTCAGTTTCTTTGGCAAGCTCCAGCACGTTCGGTCGAGAGAGAAAAGGTGGTTTAGCCTCTGGCAACTCAGGTTCAGAGTTGTCATCAGCCATCGAAGCGGGAGGCTCGGATGCGATTCTGGGCTCTTTTGGCATGTCAACTGGACCATCGGTGACCTGTTCTGGTGCAACTTCTGGGACAGCTTCTGATGCAGCTTGGGCAACTTGGGCAGCTTCCAGTGCAGCTTCTGGTGTTTCCAATGCAGCTTGCGGTGCAGCTTCTGGAGTAGCTTCTGGAGCAGTCTCTTGAGCAGCTTTTGGAGCAGCTTCCGAAGTAGCTTTTGGAGCAGCTTCCGAAGTAGCTTCCGGGACAGCTTCTGAGGTAGCTTTTAAAGCAGCTTCTGGGGTAGCTTTTGGAGCAGCTTCTGGGGTAGCTTTTGGAACAGCTTCTGAGGTAGCTTCCGGGGCTGCTTTTGGGGCTGCTTCTGACGCTGCTTCTGGCGCAGCTTCTGGAGCAGCTTCCGGCACAGCACATGGCACGATTTCAATTGGAGGCTCAGGTTTAAGCTCTGTTTCTTTAACTGAGACACTAGCTTGTTCCAATTCAGCTGGCCTAGTGTCAATTGGTTTGGGCTGCTCGTTGATATCCTGCATCTCAACATCAGCGGGTTCTTCAACTTTCGGCTCCTTGGGTAAAGCTTCAACAGGCGTATCAACCATTTCCGAATCCTTCTTCTCATCTTCGCTGGGCGATGTTTGAGTGGTGGTAATACCGTCCTCCGGTTTCTCTTTTGGTGTATCCGGCCTAGGAGACACTACCTTAGTATTTTCGTCAGATTCAACTTGAACCACGCTCTCAGATCGCTCGTCTTGCAGAGATTGTTGCGTAACAGGCTCTTGTTTCACAGACTTTTCAGTCTTGATTTCTTTCCACGCCTCAACTTTAGAAGGCGCTACCCTAGGAGCAATAGGTTTTTGAACAGTGTCCAACCGAGCACGATCCCGAAACGCTTTCGGCGCTCTGGGAACATCTTCATCTAGCCCTCTTTCTTTGAGACTTCTGTCCTCAGGTCGTTTGTCCAAAGGCCAGGGTTTTCGTGAATCACTCTTAGCACTCTTCATTTGATCGAGCTTAGGTGAATCATCTTTAGGCTGAGCACTCACGTTCTTAAACTGGTCTTCAGTAGGCTGTGTTTGTTCGCGTTCATCTTTGGCCAATTCTTTTGGAGCATCCAAAGATGAATCCTTTGACAGCTCTTGAGGTAACGGATTTGGCGGCGTCTTTACGCGAGATGATTCCACGCTTAATTCCTTAGGCAATTTTTTTGGTGCCTGTTTTGGTGACTCAGTTAGTTCCTTTGACAACTCCTTGGGAGACTTAGGGGACTCTTTTGGTGAATCCTTTGGATGTTCCTTTGGTGCAGCCACTTTGTCGTCTTTCGGCCTTGTTGATTGCGAAGCTGGTAAAGCATTTTTCTTAAGCCGATCTGCCAAACTAATCTTACTTGCCCCCTTCTTCACTGCCAGAATCGGTCTACTTGCAATAGCAGCCTTTTCTGCCTGTACTGCTTTTTCCCTCTCTCTTTCTCGCTGTTCCGCCGAGTCAGGGAGGGTATCTGACTTCTGGTATGATTCAGGGAGTGAGATGGAATTTCGAAGCTCGTGCCCAGCAGGAGCCATTGGTGGGGAGGGATATAATGAAGAACGGGATTTTGCAGGAATTTGGGGTGAAACGGATTTGGTAGTTGAGGAATAATATGATGATGCCTTTGTATCAAACTTGGAAGACGTGGCAGATGGTATTGACGAACCAACCGAAGAATTTTCCTCCGTCACAAGGTGAGGGAATAGGTCTTCGTTACCACGTTTCCCAGATACGGGTGTAATTTGGCCTCTCCTTGAGGATGTACTCCGGTCGGAGGTGGATGAATGAGTGGGTGACGGAGCGGGCTGTGAGGATCGAGTTGGCCCACTCTCTGGAAACGTAAATGACTTTTGAAGGGGTTCATACTCATCGCGATAAGAGGGGCGATACCCTCGCTCTGTTGTCGCCGACGCAGGTCCAGAAAAATCACGCGACCTTCGTGGTGGCACTTCATATTCGTTTGATCTTCCATCGCGAGATGGGTATGAATCGTAACGTTTTTCCTTGTACGCATCGCGAGAGGCATCCCTATGCAAACTAGCAGGCCGATCTCGATCCCAACGTTCTCTCTCTCGCTCTCTTTCCCAGGACGGTCGATCTCGCAGGTCCCTCTTGTCTCTCGGATCTCGAGAGTCCCTTGAATCTCTCGGGTCGCGGTAGTCGCGACCTTCGCGCTCCACGTCATAGTGTCTATCCGTCCACGAGTCTCTCATCGAATACCCACTCTCGCTTGAGTTAATTCCCGGGTTTGCTGATTTTTGATCCCATTTACGGCGTTCATCTGAGATGCGGCGTCGCATGTCATAGTTGCGATCGTATCCAGAGTCGGCGGGACCTATTGGCCTATCCCTGTCAGACGGACCTATTTGTCTATCCCTATCAGCAGACGAAGAGCTGACGCCGGCAGCCGAAGAACTGCTATGTTTGTAGGAGTCGCGGTCATCGAACACACTGCCAGATGATATAGACCGTTGAGGTGGCCTAGACGAGCGTGCCCATGACTTTGGTTGAGTAGAAGAGCTGGATGGTTGGGATGGGCCGTACGGAGGGTATTCATGGGAAGAAGAAGACGGGCGCGTGCTTCGATCCGACGGGCGGTCCTGGTATCTGTATGTCGACGAGTCTGGGTATGAGAGTTGTCTGGAGCTTGCGGGTGGCGGCGGACCTGCCCTCGAGTAATAGTCACGAGATGAGTACTGGTAATCTCTTCGCGGAGCATAAGGCGGCGACGTTTCTCTTCTCTGACGCGTGTTAGCTCTGCTATTCCAAAGACGAGAAGGACTTACATATTCGCTCATGTTTCGTCGACGTTTGTACTCTGCGGCAGCGACCTCGCGCTCGCGGATGTCGCGTTCCTTGAGTCTATCCTCGGATCTACGCGCGTCGCGGTCATGGTACGGAGGTGAGGAGTAATTCGAAGGTGGCGGCATAGTAATTTAGTGGCGCTAGGTGTTTCTGCAGGGACGCCGTGTGTTAGCCTGTGTGGATCAAGATTAAATGTCTTCAAGAGCTGGTAGAAGGGTTACTTACTTTGGAAGGTCATAGTAGTCGACACGTACTTGTGCCGAGAGTGAGGGGTGCGGCGGTATGGAGGGGTGTCTGAGGGCGACGTGAATAAAGCTACAGCAGGAAGACTGTGGTGACGGTAGTGCGTGAATAGTTGTAGAGAATAAAACTGTATATTTTCAAGCCCAGTAGTCGATATAACAGGTCGTGAAAGGCAGAGAGTGGCACGTCCAGAGGCGTTTGGTGGTGATGGGGAGTCGAAGGATTAAAATTTTGCGTTCGCTGAGTCATCTAGTGGGAAAAAGTGGGTTGAAGGCCCAAAATGTGGAGTAAGGGCGAACAAAAGACACGAGGAAGGGTAGAGGGAGGTAGAGAAAGAGAGAAAGCGTATCAGTAGCGGAGGATTACATTTGGATTGTGTTCAGGTTCCATCCAGAGCAGAGTGGGTGTTAAAAGGTGGTTGCTTGGTTGATATGTCGAAGCATGATGATCTGCGTCACCCATGAGTATTTCATCACAGGCCGTACTAGCTAGGTAGTGAGCGAAGTTGGATCAAGACGCGGAGAGAGCATTGCCGTGATCCAGTGATGGATGGGGCGTTGGAAATGAACCCTGGGTGATGTGATTAGAAATTTGGTTTGCAATATACATGTATGAAGGGCCTGATTTTGATGAAGTTTCTCATGGTTGGTTGTAGAGGATTCTTGTGGAGAAAAGAATAGCTGAACCAAAGGAAATAATCTGTTGGGTTTTTGTTTGGATTGATTGGAGTGAAGGAGGTGAACGTGGATTGAAAGGGGGAAAAGTGGAGGATGCGCTGTTGTGTGGCCACATGAGGATCAAATGCTGCGATTTACTGGAGGAGAATGGCGGATCCAAAGTTCGGGCCTCTGAACATGGAATTTCGGGAAACGGTGGATCATTAGGCACGAGCCCGCTACCTGCGTTTACATCCGGTGTCCTAGTAGAAGAACAAGCTCATTGTCTCGAGTGCCCAGGGATGGCTGGCGGTGGGGCCAGTGTGAGCAGCCAGCCTTTTCACGATCTGTTGTGTGCAGTACTAGTAGTATCATGTTACGAGAAGACACAAACGTTACTCTGAGTGGCGTTTACGGTGGATCCACCACGGGATGCGGTGGGCTGAAATGTACATGCACACATTTGAAGCAGCTACATACGCGCGAGGGTCCAGCAGTGCTGCTCTAGCGAAGGTGTTGAGTACCATCGATTGCCAGCTAGTGCCAGCATATGTGCGTAAACACGAGAAGAGCGCCGGCCTTTTTACCAGTACGGATCCTAAGTGAAACATTTGATAATAAGAATAATAATATTCGAACAGTGTGTTTGAACAATGATTGAAGCTTAAAAGGATCGTGTTCAGAGGCCTAATCGACTTTGGTTCACTGGGATGTCGTTGTTATATGGCAACTAAATACAAAGCTCTAGTTGTTCAGGTTGTTCAAGTGGTGTTACGGCCGAGTTCGGCTCTAAACGGTTGGCGGCGACTGAATTGGTCGACGTGGGTGGGGAGTGCGGGACACAACGAGACAAAGAAACACAAGAAACAGAGAAAGGAACGGCTGTTTCCATACATGAGGATCAATATCATGGATATCAGTCTTGAGTGTATAGAGGGAGGCTGTAACTTAAGGCACCGATGTTGGTGGAGTTCAACTTTACAGTACTAGCACTACTAACGATATCTCACTGCTGTGGCCCCCTCGCAAGGTTTGTGAGCGAGTTTAACTTCGCGGAGTTCACAGAGTTCACCACACGCGGTGCGCGAATATCATGACGACCGAAGCCACCACCGCCAGCCAGCCACCGACACCAAAAGCACAAATGCAGAAATACGCGAACCGACATTTATTAATTCAGACAAGCGCAGTGGTTGTGACTGAATTCTATTTTTTGTTATTTTTAGCTCCGCTGTGTTGGCCAAGCCGACAAACTTTGAAGAGCACAAACAGCCGAAGATCTCGCCAAGCAGAAGAGGAAGAGGAGGAGGAGGAACATGAGATGTCCCATGTTGGTGGTGAACGCTGTGACGCCCGACGACGCCCATGAAAATAAGTGAAAAATAAAAAATACAAAAAGTGACAAACCGCCAAATCCTCCAAACTCGCACAGTCAACAGCAGCATCACCACCTTCAATGAAGTTCGACAACGTTCTCGGCTATTCTTCAACGCCGTGCCATGACTGTGCGAAGTGCCAGTGAATCACCCACAAACCCAATAAAAGTACCGCATTTGTCAACACAACTTTTTTTTTTTTTTTCATTTTTCACTTTCTTGCTTTCATCAATATATATACAGGGGATCAAATCAACCTCCAGAACACACGGAAAATACTAATAGATGTCAGCAGCAAAGGTCATGAGTAACCCAAACTTCAGAGGCTCCTCTTCGACGGTCGTAGGTCTGCTTGCGTGCCAGCAGGACTCGTATCTCACAAAGCTACGCACCTCCGTCGTAAGCTGTACTGAGTACGCCCCGCCGCCAGCCGCGACCCCCACAAATGGCGGTGGAAAGAAACAGAAGAAAAACGCAACAGCAGCAGCTCCTGCCGCCCCGGCAAAGAAACAGTACGAGGTCGAGTTGGAAGACACCGTCTTGTTTCCGGAAGGCGGCGGCCAGCCCTCCGACACCGGCGTCCTCTTAGTTGGCAACGAGGACCAGCAGGGGGCAGTCAAAGAGGTCAACGTTACAAGCGTCAGAAGAGACGGTCTCAAGGCACTCCACCTAGTAGACGAGCCCCTCGAGCGGGGCACCTCCGTGGCCATGAAGGTCGACTGGGACCGTCGCCTCGACCTCATGCAGCAGCACACGGGCCAGCACCTCCTCTCGGCCATCCTCGACAAGCGCAACGTCGAAACAGTCGGCTGGGCCATGGGCGCCACCGGTACGACACCGCCCTCCTTCAACTACGTGGAGCTTGACCGCAAGCTGACCGCCGAGGAGGTCGACGATGTGCAGCAGCAGGTCACGGCCGCCATCCAGCAAGCGCACCCCATCTCCGTCGACATCCCCGCCGACAATGCCGACGTCGACCACAAGGCCCCCGAGGATTATGACACGGACAAAGGCGTCATCCGGCTCGTCAAGATCGGCGATCTCGATCTCAACCCATGCTGCGGCACCCACCTCAAAAGCACCGCCGCCATCCAGGCCCTTGCGCTCTACTGGCAGCAGACAAACAAGGGCACCAATAGCCGGCTTTTCTTCCTGGCCGGCAAGCGTGTCACGGACTACTCGCGCACCGCAAACGACATTCTCAGGCGTGCCAACGCGGCCCTGTCGTGCCAGACCGACGAGATCGAAGACAAGATTGGCCGACTCAATCTGCAGCTGAGGGATGCCATCAACAGTGAAAAGTACTGGATGGCCGAAGCCGCCCGCAACGAAGCACAGGCCCTGAAAAAGTCCCTCGGCGACAATCCCGTGGCCTTCTACTACAACGCCAAGGGAAACATGGAGTTTTTCAAGAACTTGGAAAGGGAGCTCGGCGAGATTGACGGCACCGTGGTGCTCGTGGGCGGCGCTGGTAAGGAAGGAGGCATGATCATTGTCACTGGCAAGGATGTAGCCAATGTCATCAAGCGTGTCACGGACAATGTTGCTAATGTCAAGGGTGGTGGAAAGGGCAAGTGGCAAGGAAAAGTGCCATCCTGGGAAAAGGGAAGCCTTGAGGCTCTTCAACAAGCCTTTGCTTAAAAAAAGACGAAGAATCATTGTTTAGAAAAAAAAACCCAAAAAAAAAAAATGAATAAAATAATAAATATGAATAAACAATAGAATGATTATAAGAATGAGATTTATCAACAGCTTGCATGATAATAAGAACAAGGAATGATCTGAATAGGGATCAAAGGCCAGAGGTCAAAGACCAGAAGCCAGTAATCATGAGGCTACACTTGGCGGCAGTAGACCCTTTAATCTCCAGCGCCAGCGTAGTTTGCGTCGGACAGTAGTGTACCAGCCATTATTATCCGAGCGCATAATAGGCAGTGTAGCTGTTGACATGTTTTTGAACCTAGACTGGTGATGATGGTGCTGGCTAGGCGATTTCGTGGGACTGTTCTGCTGGACCACGGCACAGTCTTTGCACACCAGCTCCGAAAAACTCGTGTTTGTGAACTCATACAATGGCTTTTTACAATGCACACAGCTCTTGACCAGCGAGCCTCGCCGCATTGTGGAAAATGGACTCAAGCTGGCGCCGCTGCTAGAGCTTTTTACTACCCGATGATGACTACCGTTGCTACCTGTACTGTGAAATGAGTTGGAGGCTGAATGCGCCGTCTGGGCCTCAAAATAATCCTCAACGAAAACAATTCCATCGCGCGACAGCGACGGAGCATGCGTTCTCGGAGTAGGGCCTGGCGACGGGTCGCTCGACAACTCGACCTGTCCATGCAAATTGACAAAGGTATTGTACACCTGAGGAAAGGTTGTCAGTTTTTGGTGGTCCAGCAAATCCAGGTTACTTTGGTGAAACGCTCGTTTATTGCGCTGTTGTGGATTTAACTGGACCTTGCTTTGGCGTTTGCGTAGAACTCTTGATGAGTTTTTACGGCGTAAAGGCGTCGGCGACTGACTACTATCTTTATGTGTTGCGGTAGCGGGTACTTCGTTTCGAGCTGGCTGTTGGAATAATGCCACTAGCTGGCTCACTGCCGGAGACTGCGCCAACGAGGGCTCATGGAGTGGAGGGCGTGACTTTGGTGATGTTGTGTCGATTGACGATAGCGATATAGAGGCGAAACTCGGGCTCGTCAGGGGATAGGCGTCAGAAAGGGTTGACATGGAATGTGAGTAGCGGTCGTAAGATGCAGAAGAGATGTCAGAGGACCCGGAGACAGTTCTCGAAGAGTTGTTAGAGGTGAGTGCGGGCAACTCTGCCGGGCTCTGAGATAAAAAATTCAGGGGTGGCTCCATGGTATTTGAGTCGAAGGTTTGGAACAAATCAAGGTCAGCTAGAAGCGTCCCAATTCAGAAGAATGGCATAATGAGGAGGAGTGAGTAGGTATGATTTCAAGCCGTGCTGGGGAAATGCTTTTGTTTGGCTATGGAGGAGGAGATGAGAGGGGAGGAAGGAAGAGGATGAAGCAGGAAAAGGCGCAAAGGGTGGAAACATTGGAAGGTGGAAAGGGTCACGCAGGGTCAACACACATCCGCACACCTCGAGTGTTGTTGACAAGGTGCCTGATTGGGTTAAACTAGCCAGAAGTAGAAACTGTGTACTTTTGCTCCAAGTCATAAGCTATATATCACATGACTATAAACGCTACATGCATGGTGTAATATGCTTAAACAAGTCTCCATGGCAACTGCTGTCCCGAAGCGCAACATATGCCGAGTGAAGTGTAAATCGCTATCATTGGTGGGTGACTACTCGCTTGCAATGGCACTACTAGTGATATATCAATGTTTGCGCGGCTGCGTATGCGCGTGGCTTTCTATTCCCCCGCCCCGCGTGCGTGTGCACTGCTATAGAGAGGCAGCCATAGCGCGGCAGGTATATTAAACGTACCTCCTTGTAGTGGTATCCCACGACCCAGCCAGCCAGCCCGTTGCATAAACCAGCCAGCCGCTATTCTCTTTCGGCATCGTTTGTGTCGATTTGTTTAAATGTCGTGTAAAATGCGGGCATTGATGTCGCCATCAAACTTCAAATGTCGCGTGTTTTCTTTTCACCCATGTCGTCGTTGCTTTTTGGTGACCTTTTTGTTGTTTTTATCCTCAGTCCATGGCGCCAGCGTCTTCAACTGTTTGTTGCCCAACTCCCTCTATTTAATCCTCGCAATTCCTCTTCTTTTTTGTTCTTCTTTCTTTTACTTCTTCTTCTTCTTTTTTTTTTCATCCATCGCTTTCTTTTTTTTTGGCATCACTCCGTTGGCATCGCGCTCGCTCTGTATTTGTACTCCACCGTCTTCATAATGCTGTTCAAGATTCTGCCTATCGCTCTCGCAGCCGCAGCTTCTGCTGCTTCCTCTGGTACGTAACACTTTTTAGATGCCCTTGCGTGCACTCATGCTAACGACCTGTAGATGTCTGCTCAACTACACTCACTGCCTCGTCGCAATCGGACCTGGACACCATCGCAGACTGCTCTACTTTTGAAGGCGACATTATCCTCGCCTCCCCCATCACCACCGCCGTGTTAAATGGCGTCACATCCATCGAGGGCAGCCTGACAGCCTCCAACATTACTACGCTCACTAGCATCAGCGCTCCAAGCTTGGTCAACATCTCCGAGTCTTTGTCGCTCAATATTCTACAAGCGCTTAACGCCGTGAGCTTCCCCAAACTCACCGAGGTGGGTGCGCTTTCGCTTGTTACCCTCAATGCACTCAACACGCTCTCTTTCGATGCCGGTGTCACCAAGGCTGAAACCCTCATTGTTTCTGATACCACTATCAGCTCGTTGTCTGGCATCAACCTTACTACTGTTGACACTCTCAACATTAACAACAACCGTTACCTGACCAGTGTTGACTTTAACCTCAAGACTGTTTCCAACTTGATTGACTTCTCTTCTACCGCCTCCAAGGTCACTCTCACGTTCCCCGACCTTGTCTGGGCCAACAATATTACTGTTCGTGATGTCAACTCTGTTTCGCTTCCCATTGTCACCAAGATCAACTCTACTGCCTCTTTTACTAACAACACCATCACCTCCCTCACTGCGCCTCTGCTCAAGGAAATTGGTGGCTCTCTTGCTATTGTGTCCAACTCTCAGCTCACCAACGTTTCCTTCCCTGTCCTTAGCACCATTGGTGGTGGCTTCCAGATTGCCAACAATACCAAGCTTACCTCCATTCTTGGTTTCTCTAACGTGACCTCAATTGGAGGCGCTATTGACTTTGTTGGAGAGTTTGACGAGGCAGAGCTTCCCGCTTTGACTGTTGTCAAGGGCGGTGTGACTATTGAGTCTGACTCTGACTCTTTCAACTGTTCGTCCTGGAACGAAGCTCAAGAAGCTGCTGTTATTCGTGGCGACTCTTATGTTTGCAAGGGTGCCTCCGTATCCACTTCAGTGGCCATTACGGCTACTTCTAGTGGATCTAGCTCCGCCACTGGCTCTGCTACCGCTGCCTCTGCCACTTCTGATAAGTCGTCCTCTTCGTCTAGTGGAGCTGCTGCTGGCTTTTCCGTCGAGTACTCTGCTATGGGAGCCATTGCTGCCCTTCTTTTCCAGTTCTTGTAAACTGGGTTGTAATGCCTTTCTTTTCTTTTTCGTGTGTTTCCGTAGCAAAAATATAATGCTTAATGTTGGGTAAGTTTAAACTTGTTGATCCATTGACGATGATTGCCGTGTGTGGAAATTTCATCTCTCATGGCACGAGGCTTTTTCATTAGCCGGTTCGAGGCAAGATGAATACTTTGCAGCCGTTTGATTGGACAGCGCTGTTATACCGGTGAGCCACTGCCAAATGGACATTTTGAAAATGAGTTTTTCATCTACTTGGATTTATATGTTCAACTAACAGCTGTGAACTTGAATGATGCTGAAGGAACGTCTGTGTATAGCTGGATCATGATGTCTCTGGATGGTCCCCAGTGTTTCATTTGTGTTTTCATCAGATTAGTTGTGCGTGGCGTGGGCTTTCACGGCGGCTGCCATTGCAATGTTTGTGTATGCGTTATCGTATGGACTATTATGGATTCCTGTTCCAACGTTGAGTGTTGTTTCCCACGCATGCAGGGCGACTAACAGAAAAACACAAAAAATAAAATATAAAAACCGCAAAAACACTCAACAGCTGCTCAGTATTCTACATAGTAACTGGTCTTTGTTGTTAGATTGTCTATATAGCCAGCTAGCTGCAGTATACCTCTTGTGGCCACCACAAGTAGACTTCTGTCGTAGATAGATGTATATAGATGTCAAAGTACTGGATCGTACTCCAAGGAAACTAAAATCAACAAATATTCTAGTCAGTGGAGGTCCACAGGCAGCCAAAAACTGTAGGGCATGCCCTTAGAGCCACCACAACCAACGTGATGGACATCAAGAAATGATTAGAGAAGATGTGGCTTCAAAAACTCTACAAACACCGGTCACCAGTTGATGGATTCTTTTGAATGCCTGATGTATCATTTACTTATGTGTTTGATATTTGTTTACATGATGAATTTCACAACACTAAAAACTCATTTTTTTTTTTCCAAAACGCTCTCATGCATTCATAGGCCTCATGAGCTAGTCGCTTTTTGAATCCCTGAAGAATTTCCATATGTTTTTTTTTTTTTTGAATCTTTCCTGGCTGCGATCCACAATGTCATCCGCATTCAAAAACAACAGCATACGACCGTCAACTGCTGCTAGCTCATGATTCTCCATCATTAATTTGAATCAAACCTTTGAAAATTTGGACCCAATCGGCTGCTCTTACGTAGTACTAGCTTCCGGACCTTCAAAACAGAGACAGCTGGACTACTCACTATGTATGTATCTAGTATACTGTGTAGCTGAACAAAGAAGGCCAGAGGCCGGATTGGGCCATTTCAAAGCTTAATTGGGGCGCCCACTACCTCGACTTGGGCGCATGTGGAAATTTAACTCGTTCGAAAACAAGTTCAAATGTTGCCAGTGAAAACATTTGTTGAGCATTATAGGCGACGATTTAGTACTAGCCTATACATGAAATATATAGTGCATGTATAGCTACTAGTAGCCTGGAGTGAATGAAAGAAAAGCTTGGAACCGACAATAAATGAAAACTAAAAACTAAGCGCATGTGAAGCCACAGCTGTTATTGACATCCATATATGGAGACATGCAAAAAACAACAAACATTGAACATCTGAGCTCTGAATTAGAAAATGCGTCTGGCTGATCAAGCTAGGCTGGCATCGTTCATACTATTCATATACTATTTCATCTCAAGTAACCCTTGTGTCTATTTACTCTACTCATCATCATCCCCTCTTGTACTCTCCATTCTTTTTCTTTCCAGCACCACGCATTACTCAACCCCCCACTTGGCGTTGGCCATGCGCCGGGCCACAAACGGCTTCAGGTAAATCACAACAGCAAGCATGGCTCCCATTGTGTACACCAGCTTTTCCTTTGCAAAGCTGCTGTTGAGCACATCAAACTGCTGCGACGGCGTCACCCGCGTGAAAAACACGTCAAAGCCAAAGGCAACAACCATTGACGTCGATTCGAGCCGTGCAGACGTCGTCAGAATCTTTTTGGTCCCAAGGACACTAAGCCCATGTGAAAGCACTTGCTTTTGCGGGTCAATGTACAGTCGGCTGTCGTACTGGTAGAGCCCCTCGCTTTGCTCTGTCGACGTGGCTGCACGGTCCACGGGACGGCGCGGTTCAAGAACGCGCTTGGGAATGGATACAATCTGGTTTGTAGACGTCGCTGCGATAACATCACGCACCGTTACGCCGAACAGCGTGCGCGACAGCGTCACCGCAGAAAAGTGCACCGGCGCAAAGAAGCTCTGCGCCTTGACATGCGGCAGTGCGAAATCATCAAACGAGGAGTACTCCGCAAGGCTCGCTCGCTCGTTTGGAATCTCACTTTCGTACAAGTCCCATACCACGACCTTCTCGCCGAGCGTCGGTAGGTCACTCCAGAATGTGTACACTAGCCAGTTCTCGCCGTAGACAAGCTGCACGCCCTTGCTTACGTCAACGCTATCCTCATGTTTCTTACTATGCAGGATACGGCCTGTAACTGTGTCCAGCACATAGACGGACAACGAGAGATCGTCACTGTTGGTCACGGCCACGGCCAGAATATTCCGGTGAAGGTACTTGTACAGTACTGTTCTGTCTCCAAGGACATTGCCAATGTTCACCGTCACATCTTCTGGGTTCCTACTTGCCGTGGTTGCGATGCGGCTACCCTCTGGAGCGCTGAATTCCCATGTTTTGTAAGCATTGCCTTGTTCGTAAAAGTAGCCAACAACGGCGTTGTCTGTGATCCGTGTAGTGTAGAAGGACTCAATCCCAGGGCCTTCTAGTCGAACAAGCTGGTCCGTAAATGTCCAAGCAAATAGCGTTTTCTTGTCCCCAGTAAACGTGCTAAAGAGTTCTTCAACGGAGTCGCCGAGGTGCTTTGTGTCTGTAATCTTACCCTCAAGGGCATCAATAACAGTCACAGTGCCGTCTTGACACACAATATAGACAGTAGTGCCAACAGATGCAACCATGGCCTTTGCAACAGGGACATCGTCCATAGCCCACATGACAGAGTTGAGGAAGGTGTCAATAGCAGTAACGCGACCCGTTTTAGAGACAGACACAAAGCACTTGCGTACACCAAACATGTTGGCTCGAGAAAGTAGTTGCTCTGGCGTTTCCAACGAGACAATCGCCCAAATGCCCCTCTTGATAGCACTTCCAAGGTACTGAAGATCATCTAGGTGGCGCCGGACACGGCTCACGTAGGCTAGCAAAAGGTTGGAGTGCTCCTCATACCACAACTCATCAATGTCCAAAGAACCCTCATTGGAATCCGGAAGATCAACAAGTAGAGCGTCAACAACGTCAGCAATACTCTCGTCACGCTCTTGAACAACAATCTTCTGAGTGGGATTGACAAGCTGCAAAACACCATTACTGTGCTGAACAAGAACACCGTCTCTAGTGCCGCCAATGGCAATGGGAAGGCCAGTAAAGCCCAATGCAAATTTGCCCAGATTATCACTAGTCACTGCTTCGATCTCGCTGAAAATACCCTCAGCATCGACAACAACAAAAACCTCGTCATTGCCTGAAACCTTGCCAAACGCATTAGTTCCTTCTAAAACGTAAAGCTCAGCAAATGTCTCAACATCGAAAACAACGCTTTTGTCTTTTGATGAAATAACAGCTACCTTAGGATTCACCAAAATGCTATTACCTTCCTCGCTAATGGTCTCACTGACAACTCCATTCTCAATCTTAGCAAGCGTAACAGATCCCTCCTCCTCCCAGGCTACTAGCCCGCCCTTGGAGTAGAGCAGCGAACCAGCAGACAGCACAAGAGCGTCTCCAAGAGCCTGGGCTGCCACATCAACCTGTTTAATCTGTAGGCCTTCGTCATTTTCAGAGGCCACAAAAAGGGTCTTGCCTTCCTGGACAAAGCCCACAAATACATCTTTAGGATTACCTGCCGCAGTCCATACAGGCACGCCGTCGTCGAGGTAGTGCACAGCGTGTTCAGTAGCCACATACACCGACTTTTCTTCGTAAGCAACTGCCGTGACTTCACCCTCCAAAAAGCTTTCCCAGACAAGTGCTCCGTCGCGCAAATCGAATTGAAAAACACGGCTGCTTGCACTGCCTTCTGAATTGACTGCCAGCACCACGGCGCTGGAATCATCCAGCAAGGTCAGGCTGTGTGATTTGAATGGTCCTTCTAGCTTGTGGCGCCATACTATCGATTCATCTGTACCGTTGAGCACCGCTAGCACATTCGATTCGGTGTAAACACCAAACAACAAACTTGATGCAGGTGTATTATCGTGAGACGGTAGCTCAAAATTAACAATGTCCGTTACAACACCGATTTGAGCCCGGTGCCAATCAATTACGTTGGCTTCGTCTGAGTATACAGCAGCAACCTGCGAGGCTAAGAAGCCAAAGAGACCGGATATTGCCAGCCCTGTTTTCCACATGGTGTGCTGATAGTTGGGTTGAAATTTGAGTGTGTTGTAAAAAAACGGTGGTAATGGTGAGTTGGGAGGTGTGAATCAAGGTCTCCAAGGAAATCAATCGCTGTGCGAATTATTATGTACAACAGTATATCAAGTAATCTAAGTACGATCAGATGGATCAATTGTATTCTCGTCATCCTCGATGGAAAGATATATCGATGACACTTCACCGTCCAGCTCAGGCTTGGGCTCAGGCTCGTCTTCGAGCACACCATGTGTATGTGGGATCAACCTAATCTGGACATCAGTCTCCGCTCGCAGGTTTTCCCATGGCATCATGTTATCCCATTCAATGAGCTCCTCTTCCTCCTCTTCTCCCTCATCATCAGACCTCCTGAAATCTTCACTACTTTGGTGTTGTTGCAATTTCCGATCAGAGTCTGTAAAGACTGCGTGCTTTGTGGTCGGCGGTACACCAACTTTTTCGTCCAGCCCATCCTTTAGAATCTGGCGGCCCAACTCACGATTCTGCTCTCGAATTTTCGAATATCCATCCTTCACTACCTGGATTTTATCATGCGCCATCGTCCCTTTCCTGAGTCGTTCATCGACTCGTCGCTTCCATTCGGGATATTCCACAGCCCGATAGCCTTTGGGCCCGAACCACATGGAGACGCGTTGACCCGGATTGGCCACCTCTGCCCTTTGTCTCGCCGCCGCTGCATCGGCCTGCCAGGGATCATATGGCAGTTGTAATCGAATGAGTTCCAGGCTAGCCAAGAACATGACATACGTGCCCGAGAGGATACCTGCTACTCTCAATAACCGGTTTTTCCAGACTATGCGTGGAGGTACAATCGTCCCTAATCTTGCAGCTTGAACTGCCGCTTTGGCCATACCACTACGGCCAGGAACCCACCATAGGAATAGTCCGCCGGCCATTTGGAGGCCGGTGAGAGTGTACAAGCAGGATCTGCAGTCATTCGCTGGGATCAATGGCCCCCAGATCTCAAGGCCGAAAGAGGGATTCAAATACCGTTTGTTCGGGTCAACCGGTTCTTTGCTATTACTTCCAGGTGAAACCATTGCTGAGGGAAAGGATATAGCCATCTTCGGCGAAGGTTGTTGGCATTCAAGTCTGTCTTTAGTTGAGAAATTCCTAACGCAATGAGCATCTTGGCGTTGCTTCGTAATCATTATGTAACATCACAATGAAACGCCTGATGGACCATAAGTTCAAGAAGTTACTAGAAAGGTCTCATATGTTCATCAATTGAGTTGAATGCTATTCATCTACATGTATTTACAAGCCCTTTCCGTAGTTGCCAGAATCGTAGAATGCCTCAATGTTGGCCACAATTTTCTCCAGAGCAGACAACCACTCCTCCAGCTGCGCATTGACAACAGCCTGGTCATCACCCAACTTGGCGTAGAAGTCCTTTCTGTAAGGGCAAGCCTTCATGGCAACCTTGAAGACACCACGCACAATCATGTTGTGGTATTTGGTCAAGGTCTCACCGTAGGAGGCAGTAAAAGAAGCGGTCAATTCCTCCGTCTGGTTATTTACCGAGTTACGCAGAGCCTTAGCAGTGAAAGAAAGACCCCGGGTGAGCCATAGAAGACCTTGTGTGGCATCCTTCTTTTTACTATCCTTCTCAGCCAGTACAATGTCCTGCAGAGTGGCAGAGGTGGCAGCGTTGGCAACCTGATAATCTCTGATTTTCTGAAACCTGTTAGCCAAAATAATACCATCATCCCTTTCCACCTACTTTGATGTTGCCAGTCATGTCCTTGGTGACAGCAGCAAAGGCGGTCGATCATAGGATGTCAAACAAGGTGACCAGGGACTCAGAAGCCTCGAGAAATTCGGTCGTGGAGATTTTACCATCTGCAGAGACAGGAACGTCCTTAAAGTTGCGTTTGAGACCGTCAAAAAAAGTAGGAGCCATTGTAAAGATATTACTATGAGGTTTTTGGAAAAGAATGAACTTGGATGGAGAAATTGAGTTATAAGAGTTTACCAGAAATAGCTAGATATTTATATAAGATATCATCAATCTCAGGGTGATCCAGGGGAAGCGAGGCTCAAGTATCATGCCCAAAATAGCGGGCGCATAACCATAACGACCAGCCCCACCACAGGAGAAAAAGTTAGCAGGCCAAATTATTACTCCACGATGTACTTTGACGTCAATTGATCAATCATTAAAAGAAGGAAATAATGGGAGTAGAATTCCAACGCCATGCTATACTTGACATAAGGATACTACTGAGCTAGAAGACTCTTAGCTCACCTCTCAATTGTTAACCATGGACTGGAAGGAATCTTTATGCCAATAAATATGGCGCAAAAGTAATTCAATCTGTTGAAACCAAGAAAAGAAAGAAAGTCTCTTCTTCTGAGTCGCTGTAGTGATTCAGCTCGTTTGTCGCAACAAGTATCAAATTCGTGAGAAGCCATAGGAACTGCCATACACAACGCACGCTGACTATAAGTTTAATAATATAGGGCGCTTGGAGTACGCATACCACCTGCAATACCTCGTACGCTTCAACTTGTGCTGCTTTATTTACAATTCATTGCGCACTGTATCCTGGCAACATTTCGAAGCGCATTTCCCGCGAGAGAAGCGATATCGAGGCCACAACATGAACAGACACTGCAATTGAAATTTGAGTTCTTTCTAAAAGGTGAACATGTAGTTCCAAAGTGTAGTGTAATATCGGAAGTTATACAAGATTTTCCACAGTGACAGTATATACATGTACATGTATATAGGGTAAAGTATTAGGAAAATGACGAAACGAGGTATATGCAACCTTACGGCTTCACAGCGCAAAGCTTGCCAGACTGTCAGCACCACTAACATACCTCAATTTCAAGAAGATCTCATTCGTCTGTCTAATCGTCTGATTCCACTTATAAATTCAACGTATATCAAAAAATAGCAAATAAGAAAAAAATTAGGGCCCAACCGGGAATTGAACCCGGGACCTCTCGCAATCGTGCTTAGAAACCCTAAGCGAGAATTATACCACTAAACCATCGGGCCTATTTTCTGAAAGTGTGAGAAATCTGACTTAGCTCATATTCCTCTAAGCTTTATTCAGCATTTATTTGATTATATCATTCACCCCCATTCGAAGGAATGGGGCATTTGGCGCAGTGGCTACGGTTCGGCGCGGGTTTGGATTGACTCAGTGGTGTCTTGGGTTCGATTCCGGCCATAACCAAATTACCCCCATTCCTTGCCACCATAAGTGGGTCGATACCATTGGCGGGTTTATTTTCCCTCTACGGAGGTTTTGTTTACGCCAGTGCCTGCTAGCACGCGCTAGAAGGGTGAGGACTCTCGGCCGACTCGGGCTGTGGTGGCTGTTCCTGACCCCTACACATCAGGAACAAAAACGGCACCAACCAAAGAAATGGCAAATCTATGCGAACAAAAACATAGTAAATACATAAACGAACAAGGTCTCTGGGGCTGTCAACCAGCCACGATGACCTGGCTAAAATATATCATCATCATCA